>JAFEMH010005233.1:52500-171719 GCA_022495995.1 Adenophora triphylla var. japonica | reverse complement strand
GAGAGGAGAGTTCCTCGAAAGCCGCTTCACACCCGTTCCTGATGTAAGTTCATGTCTTTTCTTCTTCCTTGCTTCCTGGCTTTTATGTACTGCATGTATCATCTCGGTTTCAGAGCTTCCAAGACATAACTTTCCATTTTGGGCTGTCCAGGTGCTAGCGCAGGTGTCTCACCACAGGAGGGACATTAAGGATGCGTATCGACCCTCGGGAAGACCCCCGCCAACTTCCTGCCGGGCTCGGGCGTAAGAACGCGAAGAAGCCGGTCTCAAGGTCGAGGAGCTGGGTAGCAGCGACCGACGTACGAGGAGGTGTCCTGTGTTCCACGAGCCGAGAGTTCTCCAAGAAGAGGATCCAGCTGGACTCGTGTAGTGGTAGGCTCCGATGGCTCGCTGCTCGTTCGTATTGCTAGCGAGACTACACGGCTGGGCTAAGCTCCCGGTGGGACTTCATTGCGACGCGATGTATCCGGGGGAGAGGGTGACTCCCGTCAAAGCATAGGGCCGGGGGTCCCTTCCCATCGGGTGCCATGATCCTCTTACGTGCACACATGCAAAGATCCTCGAGATGCCGTAATGGAGGATTTCTCGGGAGGTATGTATGCACAGTGGCGTGTACTATACCGTGCATGCCATAGGGCTGGGAGCCGACGCCATGATACTTTCGAGGATGAGGCCCAGGCCAGAGGAGACCCGCAAAAAGGGTGCGCAAGATAGTGGAGGGCGAGGTCCCCCGGGAGTGTCCCCCGAGATCTTCCTTCCATCCCCACGCCGCTAGGCTAGGCGTATTTATGGGACCGGATGGCTCACGCACGACGACTGGTGATCCCGATTCCATGCATGAGCCGAGACTCCGTCATAGGTGGCGGATCCCAACACCCTCTCGGTGAGCACTTTCTTGATTTTCTCGCGATAGTAGTATTCTCGCAAATGTTGCATCTGTACTTTCTGTTCGTCTTCCGATGACCTTCCCGGTTCGCAGTGTCCGGCCGCACGTACAACGACGCTGGGCGAGGCCGTGGACGGTGGGCCGCCACGCTAGGAGGCTCGTGGAGTTCATGCGGTGCGCTCCCTGAGGAGCGTGGATGTCCGTGAGCCGAGGCCGTCTAGGCCGAGAGGTTCGCCCGCTCCCACACCCGGTGGGGAGGACTTTGCACAGGGATTTGGCCGCCCGCGGCGGAACGGCTGGATTTGGGAGCTCCTTCTTCTTCGCACTCTGGGCACGAGAGGGGAGAGTCCTCGAGTTCGCATACGCCGAGGAGGCCTTTTGCGTATTCCCGCCCGGGAGGAATTTGGCGACTTCTTGTTTGCGACGGATCCGGCAATGGCGTGAGCAAAGGCGCCGAGTGCTCTGATGACGAGCAGACTCTGAGTAGTCCTCCTTTACTGCTTTCTCTCTTCTTTTTTTTTTGTATGTATCGTCTGGAACGATTTGATTTGAATTGTATTTGCAAAGGCACCCATGGGGCTGAACTCGTATTTCGCACTTCCATTTAGTGATTACCTTCTTTTATTTTCGACAAATAAGCAAGCAGGTTGATCAAAAATAAATAAAATGAAACATGCATTAAAAATTGAACGGGTCAAAATTTAAGCCTATATGCACTAATATTTAATTAACTGCACCGTTACACAAGCCCGGGTGGAAGAGGATATTGATATTGATTGAATGAAACCAGGGGCAAGACGTTGGTTTCATAAAGGTGTGAATAGGGATTGTTTGGAATTGCTTCCAATTTGGGAGCAATGGCCGCAGAGTTGACTCGGGTCAATCGCAAGGAGAGTCCGCCGGACTAGGATTGAACTTCCGCATTCCTTTAAATTGCAGCTCGCTTTGCAATTTGTAAAGACTACGCCTTTGTTTCGATCATTCGGCTGAATTCCTTTCCAATTCTTAAGGCTTTTCTTCACTTTCGTCATGGCTCCCTTTCCTAAGTTATCGTCTCGGATGCAAGAGCGATACTTGAAAACTTTCTGCCGTGGTGCGGAACCACACGAGGCGTAACAAAGGGTTTTTTGAAGGTTGTTACGGGATGAAATCTGTTTGGGCTTTAAAGAGCTCATGCCGATTGGGATCTTTTCGAGAGCAGCGTCTCGGTTCCTGGGGACGTACGGAGGAACGTGTACAGCTTTTCGTACAACGAAATCACTCCTACATTCGAAGATTTCTCGGGCATTCTCGGGAGGACGTGAGATGGAACGGCTAGTTCTTCCGTATGCCGGTGGCATGGCCACCGCTGAGAAGCTAGTGTCTTTGCTTGGTATCTCGACTGGAGAAGCATACGGGATGCCGATATCGAATACCGATTATGTTGACATTTAGAGACCGCCCGAAAGATTTGCCTGAGCCGAGGGGAGCGTCTTTGCATGGGACGCGTTTGCTAAGGCGTGCGCCACCGATTGCTACCTCCTCGTTCACATTCACGCCTTCTCGGTGTGTGCCATCACGCCGTCATCGGACCGACCTCGGTGAGGCAGCCACGTGAGCGGGGAGACATCGTGCCCCCGTTGGTCTTGAGCGAGAGACGTTTCCCGGGCAGGTCCTGGATGGTGACTTGGTAGAGCCGATACATGTGGGAGGGAGTCCCGCTATGCTTACCATGTGGTTAAGGGAGAGACTGCAGATGATGCCTCGAGGTGCCAATGTCTTGTGACGCTGGGTCTTTCTCGACGTCCTCTCGGTGATAGGTGGGCGATCAGCCGAGCCGGAGCCTGGATGGCCGCACTCCGCACGCATCACTTGCGATGGTGGGTTCCCCATTGGAAGTTACAGACTTGTCGGACCGCCTGTGAGGGTCTATTGGTTGTCGAGTGCCGGGGCCGTCTCGCACGTCTTTCTACATTCCATCGTTGGGTTCTCGCGACAAGTATGGGCCGGAGCAGTGCCACCGACGGATTTGAGTTATGCTGCTACCTTTGAGGTGGGATCTCTGCTGATGGGAGATCCTTCGACGTTATTGCTGCTCGCACGGTGGTGGCAATATACGTCCTTTCCTCGCTGTGGTTCTCTTTACCGAAGAGGGGGCACTGCTGGCCAACGCAAAGATCCGAACCGGTATGAAGAGTGTATGGGGAGACACAGATGTCTATTTTGTGGAGACGGAGTGAGTTGTTGGGTGCCGATCACCCGACAGCTCGACCTTGAGGAGGACCGAAGCAAGGGCTAACCCTGGGAATCGTGATCGGCGATGCCATGGCTGATTATGAGACCACGCCGATCGGAGGCCAATCAAAGCACCGTTATGATGGCTCGAAGCGAGGCGGCTCGAGACAGAGCTAGAGAAGGGGTCACAAGCTGATGCGCCCACAAAAATGTGGCCGACGGAGGCGTCGGAAGAGTCCCCGAGCCAGTAGAAGGACTACCGGAATATTTCTGTGAAGGTGAAGAACACTCGTCGTGGGAAGGGGAAGGGGAAGAAGGATGAAGGACCAAGTACGGGAAACTAGGTTGACCTTGCTGTCCCGTGAGTATCTACCCACTGTCATTGCATTACACATTAATCGATTAATGTTTTATTGTAGTTTTGCTAGCGTGTAGCGAGTCAAGAGTTTACCGTGCTTGAACTCATCAAAGATTGTTTTAACCGTAATGAATTTGTAGGTTAAATGAAAAGAGTTTTTCAAACACAAGCAATTGATGCTTATTGTATTATTTTTTTTGTTTTTAGACCGAACCAATGATGGCTCTCGCGTTCCACTTTTACAATTGGACTAAGGGGCTCAGTCACCGTAGTTCGACACTTTTAGGTGAATTTGAGAAAAACAAAGACAAAAGAAGTGCGACTGCTTTTTACCTGGATCATTAGCGGGAATGTATCCACTGGGTATTGCTCTTTTAGTACTTTTTAATTTTAGCAGAGAGGACGGTGTAATGGGAAGGAGAGTCGACTCGTGCTCTTCCTCAAACGAAGTGCATCTCGCGGAGCTTGCTTCCGTTCACGGGGGTTAACGAAAGGGTTTTTTGTCCAAGTACGCTAGCTTCATGGTCCTCCTGGAGAAGATTCTTTAGACCACGAAACGGTCCCTATCCAGGTAGGCTCCCACTTTCCGAGGGGATTGGTCCGCGTAGGAGGATTTTCCTTTAGCACCAAGTCGCCTTCTCCGATGTCTCGGATCTTGACTTTCCTATCGAATGCCTCTGGGCCATTCTACTGCGGTAGGCCTCGAGTGTGCTCCATGGGCTTTCAATCCGCGCCGTCGAGCAGAGCAAGTTCATCGTGACGGCTCCGTAGCCATTCGACTTCATTGATCCCGTTTTCCAAGAGGACTCCTGAGGGATGGAATTTCCAATTCCACTGGCAACATTGCTTCCATTCCGTAGGTAAGCACGAACGGAGTCTCCCCGTAGCGGCTTCCGACCGATGTTCGGTATCCTGCAGGGCTAAATGTAGCTTTTCGGCCACTCCCGACCTGCGGTTGTCATCTTTCCGATTATCATGGCGAGAGTCTTGTTGGTCGCCTCTACCGCACCATTGGTTTGTGGTCCGTAAGGAGAAGATTTGTGACGTGTGACTCGGGTTCGGTCGAAGTTGGTCACAATCTCCTTCAAGTGAGTCCCATTGCCTGGATATGATCTCGCTGGGCACTGTATCCAAGACATGATGTTCTCTCGGATGAACTCGGCCACCTTCTTAGAATTCAAAGTACCTTGTACGATCTGGCTTCTACCCATTTGGTGAAGTAGTCGATCGCGACTAGAATGAACTCGTGACCATTGCTCCCCGGTGGAGTGATCTTGCCGATGACGTCGATTCCCCATGTGGCAAAGGCCATGGTGTAGTCATGCAATAGAGTTCATTAGGAGGGATGTGATTGAGGTTGGAGAACCGTTGACATTTGTCGCAGCCTTCGGACAACCTGGATGCAACTGCTTTTCCATTGATATCCAATAGTATCCCATACGGAGAATGATCTCGTGTCAATGCTCGGCGTTCATGTGTGGACCGCAGTGTTCCGTGTGAACATCGTTCATTAGCTCGCCGGCTTTTTCTTTGTTTACACACCGAAGGAGGCCTTGTGGCGCTTCTTGTACAACATACCCCTTAATGACGAAATGGGATGCCGTGCATTTTAATGCCATCATGTTTTTGGCTTTGATCCCTTCTTTGTATTTTCCATCTTCATTTGTGAAGGAAGCTTCTCCGCTTTGAGGTACTTGGTAAATTTGATTGTACTGTGGTTCGGTCGATCGTTTCCTTTTTATTTCGATCTCACAAAGAATAGGCGGGTGTTTCCCATCCGCCTATTCTCGAGGGGTTTTACCGCTTTCCCATCGGGAATTTCGACAAGAGAGGCGAGGGTTGCTGTATGGGCTCCGCGGTTCCCTGCCTCTTGGCAAATAGTGAAAAGAGATGTCCCTTGAACCTGAGCAATGAGCTCCTCCATGTACGCGTGGTACTTCGGGCGACGAATCTACCGTCTTCCACTTATTAGACACTTGATTGATGATCAATGCCGAGTCTCCATATACATCCAGCTTCCGAGATGTTGCGCCGAGGGCGGCTTCCTGCACCGGCTGCACATGCTTCGTATTCTCGCCGTATTGTTGGTCATTTCAAAATTCAACTTGATGGCTACGGGAGCGTGCTCTCCTCGGGATCGACAAGTGAGCATTCCAATACCATTCCCCTTCTTGTTGGCTGCCCCATCGAAGAAGAGTTGCCGGTTTGCGCCGCCGAGTGAAAAGATTCCGCCATATGGAAATTGCGGATCGTGACCCTTAGGTTCACTACTGGGAAGTCGGGATACGCCATTACTCGCCCTTTGTTGATTTTCCTCGACCATGTACTTGATGTTGAACTCACCAGAAGAATGACCACTTAGCTAGTCGCATCGACAGGATGGCTTGTCAAAGAGATATCGGACGGGGGTCCATTTTTGGAGACCAGGAGCACCGAATGTGACCGCATGTAGTGTTTCAGCTTCCCGACTACCCATACCAAGGCGTACAAGTTTTCTCGATGCCGAGTAGCCGAGTTCACTTCCTTGAAGCTTCCGGCTACGAAGTAGATTGCATGCTCAACCTTGGAATCTTTCGTTCTTGTGCCGCATTGCTCCGATTGACGTGTCTCACATCGTGATGTGTAGTGGCTTGTCTTCATGTGGCGGGCAATGCACTGGGGGATTCACCAAGTAGGTCTTGATTTTCTCAAAAGCCTTTTGGCACTGAGTCCCATTTGATGTCGGCATTCTTTTTCATCGCTTGAACGTGGGCTCGTAGAGAGATGTCAATTGGTTGATGAAGCGATCGATGTACGAAGTCTTCCCATGAAGCTTTTTACTTCGTTAAAGTCCGTGGTGGCTTCATATCGATGATGGCCTTGATTTTCTTGGGATCGACTTCGATACCTCTTTCTCGTAACCATGTACCCCAAGCATTGCCGCGCTTGACGCCGAAGGTGCACTTCGCAGGTTCAATCTCATGGAGTGCTTTCGAGTCCGTTGAAGAACTTTCTCGTATCCGATGTGCCGCCCGTCTCGATCCTCCTGGAGTGGATGATCATGTCGTCGACATATACTTCAATTTCTTTATGAATCATTTCATGGAAGAGGGCCGTTGCTGCACCGGGCCGGTAAGTAGCCCCAGCCGTTCTTCGCATCGAACGGCATGACCGTGTAACGCATGTCCCCCACTGGAGTGGTGGCGCTGGCTTGATCCTCCTCGACATCTTGATCCGGTTGTATCCAGCGAACCCGTCCACGAAGGACTTTACTTCGAAATTTGCCGTGGTGTCGATCAAAGATGTCGAATGTTAGGCAAATGGGAAATCATCTTTAGGTCCGCCTTGTTGAGATCCCGAAAATCCACGCATCATCCGACCTTTCCATGGCCTTCGTGACCGTCACGATGTTGGAGAGCCAAGTCGGTACTCAATCACTCGATGAAACCAACTCGGAGCATCTTCTCAATTTCTTCTTTAACTTGCAAGGACCACTCGCTTCGATCACAGCCTTTGATGTGCTCGGATTCGGGATCCAGGGGAATTCCCGTGCTCTACGATTGAGGGATCGAGTCCTGGCATGTCCTGGTATGACCAGCGAACACGTCAACATACTCCCGGAAGGAGGCTTATCAGGGGCTTCTTTTCTCGCATCGGCGAAGAAACCGCCACTTGTGTCTCTTTAGGCTCTTGCACTGACCCAGGTTCACTTTAGTCATAACCTCTTCTATAGCAGCTTGGGCAGTTGTCCTCTTGGTCGACTACACGCCGAGAACTTCTCTAATGTATTGTTCATTTAATGTGTCTGCTTCTTTATCAATTGAATTATTAACGTCTTTTAAATTGTTTGTTAACTTATCGCCTGTTAAAGTGGCAATGAGAGGATACTCCAAAGGTCGGACTTTTCATTAAGCAAGAATGGAAATACATGGTTGGCTACATTATCACGGTCCTCCTGCAAGGCCATTGGATGACTCAGGACCGGACTCGACAAGGACTCGACTCGCAGGGTTTGAGACCGGGTTTAGGGAGATGTGGGTGCGGGCCCAACTTGTCTTCCGCCGCCCGGCTTGCCCTCGTCCGGTGAAAGTTACCTGGCTTCTTCAAGAGTATCATTGCTGATGCTTGATGAGGATGCGGGGATCGAGAGGCTTGGCTTCGCCGTCCCAACCATACGGCAATCATACTATTTTCGGAGCCCAGGTCAATCAGGTTCGACACCTCCATGACTTCTTCAAAGAGACTCTGTAGAGCTGGTCCACTGAGAGCGTCTTCTATGAATTCTGGCTCCTTCTGCTTTGGAGTTACTGTCTCGAATGTGGCCTCGGTGGCTGATCCGAACAATTTGTTTCCCATGGAGAGTTCCCTGAGTTGCTCTTCCGCATCTGGGATTCCCTTGAATGCGTACTCGTGCTAGACTGTGGTGGCAGTTGGTCCAGGTAGAGCAGTGATGTCGAGGAACGCTCCCCTTATCGGATTAGCTTTGAGTCCTCTGAAACGCTTGAGGTCCCGTGCTAGCTGTTCCATTCTTTCGTAGTCTCGTGCCGACTATCCTTGCTTCTTTCTCATCTTCATCGGGCTTCCACCGTCGGTCCCCTCGCCCTGTCGCCGGCTGTCGGTCCGCCGTCGGTTCTGGCCCCTCGCTTCCGCTGTCGGTTCCCTTGTCGGTCCCCTCGCCCGCCGTTGGTTCCCTTGTGAAGTAATGAGCGAGGTCAAAGCCGTAAGGCGGAGATTAGGTGTGCCGTCGGAGGTTCCCTTTTGTGGCCGCCGCCTTGGTGCGAGCGAGCCTTTTGTCTTCCTTGATGTCACGGTGTTGGCACGTAGCCAAGCCCCCGGACCGTGATGTGGTCCTTGACTTCAATAACTTGGTGTTAGCCTTGTAGCCTTTTGCGGAGCCCTGCACTGGATGAAGTTCATGAGTTTCATCATCTTCATGGCAGGGAGGAATCTGGTCGTGAGATAGTGGAAGGTCCACGTTGCATATTTGGATCTTGGAGGTCTCTGTGGTGAATCCAGCTAATGCCATATCGTCATTATGCTTGATTTCTAACACCGGAATGTCGTTGGTCTGGTCCCCTCGGTTGTGACACTATCGCCGTAGCATGTGGTTAGCTCATTGCCTTGCATGAACTTCGAGGCACCGATGAAGGGTGGATGTCACGCCATTGATTTGATGCAACCGGGGACGCCCAGATGGGTGTGAAAGTGATTGGAATGTCCAATAATTGGAATTCGGTGGGGATCATCCGCTTGTCGAACCAGATGTTAAAAGTAGCAACTCCGAGAACTGTACGGGGAAGTAGAGTCATAGGCCTTGACGGTGTGGATCAAGGCTTCAGATCTCGTGGGCTTGATGTCAAGCAGTCCATCATCTCGCGGCAAGACATTCATTCCGGGAACCTCCGTCTACCAACACGCGGGAAGGCAACGCCGTCCACTGGATCGTGATGTAGAGCGGCTCATTGTGATCGGCCCCAAATTTTGGAAGGTCCAAATCGTGAAGGTGATAATGTTGCCGTAGTGGATGTTGCCGATCATCCGAATGACTTCATCCGGGGTTGCGTCCACGGGGACCATGGTACGAGCCAGCTTTCCTCTAGCTTGAGCTTGTGAGGATAAGAGGAGGTGAGCAGAGACCAAAGGGAAATGTTTGCTCGAGTCCGCTTGAGCCGAGTGAGGATCGGGTCCTCTTTCAGGGAACATGCGTCTTCGGCCGGCCGGATTGACAGATTCCGGCTCCGCCGGCTTTTTAGTGGCCTTGGGTAGTAATGCATGGATTTGACCCGATCGGGTTAGAACGCCGACATCGTGTTTGGTTCCTTACGAACAGTGCCGCTCCGAGTTGAGCCATAGTTAGAGGAGGATTCCTCGTACCATGGCCATATGTCTTCCCTCAATTCATTGATTTGTGGATGTTTTCCCGAAGCTTCGGCCTTGATGGATTCGTCCCAGGATACGCTTGGGTGCCTCGCGGGGGGAGGTAGCCTACGGTTTGACGCACTGTTCGAATGTCGGTGCACAACAATGGTCGTCTGAGCTGAACTGTGCATTGCTGACCCTCCGGGGGAGGTTGGAGAGTTCTAGGTTCATGCGAACAGTCTCCTTGATCTCTTCACGGTATACCGCGCTCCTTTCCTTCTTGCTGAGCATACTCAAGGCATTATGGAGTTGGGTCTGGTGATACTCATGGTTTGCTAAACTTCCTCCACTCTTGGCCCAGATTAACTTTCTTGCAGCAGAGCCTGCGTCGAGAGTTAATGACTGCGTTTCTTCCCATGTGAGAATAGCCAGTGGCTTCTTTGAACCGCATGCGGCGCCTAGATAAACTTCCACCGGGAGAGCTTTCTTTTCGCTTTATCCGAGTAGCGGGTATGTCGGAATGTGAGTACACGGCTTCCCGAACATCTCGCCCATGTAACTGGTGGCTGACCCAGTCGATCGTCTCTGTAAACGAATGCCGTAGACTGTGGAATCTCCCTGAGTAGTTGCTCGAGATGAATTTCCATCCTCCTCTTGTTTTTAAATAGACCTTCCTCCCTGAGTTGGCCTTTCAAGTTGAGTGTGGAAATGATCCGTTTCCATCCTCCCAGGACCCTTAGGAGTCCGGTTTTGTTGACTTCATGCCCGGCTTGGAAAAGAATGGTTTCATCGCCTTCGTCGTCGCTTTCACAGAGAACTTGCTTTCCTCGGGGAGGTAAGCGCTGGGATTTGTTCTGCTGTGTCGTTCCATATCCTAGGTCATCGGGACCGTTGACCACCCTCGTGTGGCAGAGGGGGTTGGATGAGAACAAACGATAGTCGAGGAAGTTGCCGTGAGCAAAACCCCTGAGGTAGAACTGTTCTTGAGTGGCCTCTAGCTTTCTGTCTGAAGCTGCCTGTGACACTTTAAGGGCTTGGTCCCTGTAGGTCCTTCGAGCTTTGACTTCGTCCCAAAGACGGCTTTCTTGAGCAGCTAGTTCCATGAGGGCTTTCCTTGCGAGAGCAAAACAGTCTCCGTAGGTGCGCGCCGTCTGACTAGTGTCCAGAACTGTGATCACATCCAAATCGCCGAATGGCGGGAACACTTGGATTACGTTAACGAAGGAAGTCGGACTGGGACATTCCATGCGGCCTTCCTTGATCTCGATTACGAAGAAGTTTGCCCAATTTTGCTTGATTGAACCCACGGGGGTGTTGAACTCTGCGATGTTGACAGCTCCGTGATCTCGCTCGATCGCCAAGTCTATCAGAGCTAGCGCCTACCGCGGGATGTCTCGAATCCGGGGACGTGACGACCGGGAGTAGAATCGAACCGGAGCATGTTGATGCTGAGGTGGTCATTTCCAATGTCGGAAACCGACTGTCTTGCGGGAAAGACCTTCTGATGTTTTCGGGGTGGCGGAAGTGTTCCCGAGGTTGATCTCGATTCGTGACAGGGTGAGGAGCTTGGTCTCCTTCGTTGACCTTGGCTCGCGGCGCTTGAGGGTATAAGCTTGACCGACGGCACGGGCCGGTTGCCACCGGGCCGGTACTTGGAAGTGATGATGAGCTCGAGCTCGGTTGGCCAGGGCCTCGTTTACCATGAGCAGGCAGTCGTCGAGGGTGACATTGGCATTGCAGAATCTGACGATGAGGACCGGATCCTTGGTATCATCGGGATATCTGGAATAGATGATGTTGACGAAGTCGTCGTCAGTCACTTGATCAGAGGGATTCTTCGTTGTGTCAACCAGTAGCTTCCAATTGTTGGATAGCTGCCTGTACTGGACGTTGAGCTTGACAATTACCATGGTGTTGGAGCCTTGGTCATAGGTGACCTGATCGGAAGGAGTGCCGTCCTCAAAACTGAGCATGTGAATGCAGAGGTCTGCCCGCGGGTCTGTCGCGTCCTCGACTCCGGAGAGCCCTGATTCGTCGTCGTCTGACGGCTCAATCCAAACGTAGGGACGTATTGCGTCCGGGTGCGTTGCTGGAGCTGCTAGAAAAACATCATGCCCTTCACTGGAGAAGAGGGGTGCAGCAGGTAGTTCCTCGTGGAGAACATCCCATACGACTTCCATGCATTCATCCCGAGAATGACGGTGCTTGTTGACCTTTTTCACGAAGATCTCTCACTGGCGGCCGAGAGAGTTGGTTTGAAGAATGCCGACGAA
The DNA here is from genome assembly GCA_022495995.1 of Adenophora triphylla var. japonica. Lineage (NCBI taxonomy): Eukaryota > Viridiplantae > Streptophyta > Magnoliopsida > Asterales > Campanulaceae > Adenophora > Adenophora triphylla. Next base: position 160,150 of record JAFEMH010005233.1, on the reverse strand, counting down.
TCTCCGATTGGAGATCGGGTTTATGTGCCCGCATCATGGCGATGTTCGGCGTTTCTTTCCAATCCGCCTCCAAATGTTGGAAACGACGCTTGAACTTGATGTATCGACCGCTCGTGGTCTGCCTGCTCGAGTACGTTGACATAATTAGCATCTCCGGACTCTGAGGGATTCTGATGAGATTTGCCCCGATAGTCCCCTGGTCGGTTTGAAGGAGGTAGCCCCGGTGCCTGGCTGCGGGCACGCTTGGCTATTGTCTCGGCTTCGTTTCCTATGAGGAAACTGTCCCCTCTGATGACTTCAAGATCTCCCTGCCGGTTAATGAACTTAACACACTGATGGAGAGTGGAGGCTATGGCTTTCATGTGATGTAGCCAAGGGCGTCCCAAGAGGGCTGTGAACTCAGATGGAATGTCCATCACGTGGAATTTTGCTGGCACCATTTGGGTCTCGAACCAGAGTTCCAGAGTCACCGTCCCCAGGATGGGACGAGACGTGCTGTCATAGGCCCTGATAGTCCGGGTTGACGGAATCAGATGGCTTTCGTTGATGCGGAGGGCTTACATCATGCTAAGAGGGAGTACATTAACGGCTGACCCGTTGTCTACCAATACTCCGGGGAGTGATATGGTGTTGAGCTTGAGAGTGATGTACAGAGCTTCGTTGTGCCCCGAGGTATCTCTCGGTAAGTCTTCGTCACAGAAAGTGATCATACTGCCATACAGTCGGGAATCGTAGATCTCATCTCTATCCGTAGAAGGAGAGTCATCCAGCCATCCGTTTCCTGTCTTTCTTTTGCGAGGTAAAGCCTTTGCAGGAACCTCGGGATTGCGTTGAGGCTGTTTGTGGCGGTTGCCGCCCTTGGTTAGCACGTTGATCGAGTGCGAGTGCCTGTAGCGTTGTGAGAAGAATTTTATCTTTTTGAGTCGTCACCTATATTATTCGTTTGGAAACATAGGAAAACCATTTTGAAAGTGATTTGGGTTCGGGGCTTAGGTTATGGAATGGGTAGGTCGAGGAGCATCCATTCCACCCAATCCGGAGATCGATCTTGCTAAAGAAAAGAGAGGTTTTTAACCTTTACAATATATAGAATTAAATAAAACAAATAAACCCTAATCAATTTCTTGATTAGGAATGTCGGATTGTATGCTTCGAGATCGCCTTCATCGATTGAAGGGACTCTAGGCCAATCCTTTTGATGGGATTACACCACTCTAAAAGTCAATAGAGAGATTGAGAAGAAGAAGAGAAATAGAGGATTTTACCTTGGGTTTAGGGAGTAATTGATTTAGAACATGGTTCTAAGATGTCTTCTCGATCGAGAAGCGATTCGGGCAGAGTTTCGACTCAATATGAGAGTCAAATCTTGATGCGAAGAGAGCTTCGCCTCAGTCCTTGATTTGGGTTTGGATGTTTGTTGATCAACAAGGTTGATAAACAAATTTTAGGTGATTTTAGGGAGGTTTTGTGAGTGATTTGAAGGAATCTTTCGTGGAGAGAAACCAACAAATTGTGTGTGTTGTGTGGAATTCTGGACCTCTTGAACCTTGGAAGTCACCAAGTATTTATAGGGGTTTAAGAGATAGAGGTGGAGAGGTAAAACACTCCTAGGAAGCTTCCAGAACTCAAATTTGATTGGAGAACCGGATTAGATGAGTTTTATCAAGAAAAGAGGTTGAAACGGAGAAGGAGAGTGATTTCTGCACATCCTGTCGAGGGGATATCTCGCGCGAAATATGATATCTCGTGCGAGATAACTAGTCTGATGACTATTTTGTCCTCTTCAGTTGTTTCGTTAGTTAGTTAGGTCCAAAACTAACGAGGTTAGTTAGAAACTTAACGAAAACATGACGAAACTGATATGCTTTCATCAAAACATAAAAGAGAGACGAAGAGTAGTGTAATCATGATTTATTGGTTCAGAATGGGGTGTCTACAGTGCCAAGCTGACTTTGATCTTCCCTTTCCGGTCCGGGCTCGGAAGCTGGACAAATTGAACCTTAGTTGATCCCGCGAGGGGTTTTGTATCTGACTGGCAGTAAGGTTACCAAGGTCTGAGGTATTCCGGAGCCCTGGGGCCTGAACTCTGGTTTCAACGGGACTTTTCGGCTTTTCTACCCTTGTCTGCTCTAAAGCTGCATGGCCTGGAGGAAGGGAGGACTGGCTAGAGTAGGGTACATAGTAGTCGAACCTCCCGGATGGCTCTTCGAGTGTACCAACACTGGTGTCTCCAGCTTCATATCTTTCTCTCAGCATCTGTTGAGAGGACTTCTTCTTCTGTTTTCTCGAAGGATTGCTCCGGACCATATCTTGGGATTCGTACTCTGTGCAAAGGCGGAGCGATCCACAAACATCGTAGCTGATGTGGACATTAGATGAGGACCCGGCGGGAAGAATCGGAGGAACTGGTTCTGTGGCAATCTTCTTGGGCACCCACTCAATGGAATTCACACTTTATTGTTCGGAAAGGGGTTTTCGACTGTATTGGGCCCACGGGGACGCTCTAATTTGCCTTCTTCTATCAAGTTCTGGATTTCGTATCGTAACCCCAAACAGTTGTCTGTGGTATGGCCGTGATACTGATGGAAGGCGCAGTATTTGTTCTTGTCCGCATTGGCTACGGGATTCTTGGGTTTGTAATTTGCAACGGGCTTAAGGAGACCTTCCTTGATTAACCCTTCCAACATCTTGCTTAGCGGCATATCCAACTTGTCGAAGTGTACGGCAGGCTGCTTCGAAGTGGAGTTGTTGCTTTGTGGGACTGGGTTTCTGTTGCCCGACTGCTGTCCCTGATGGATATAGTTGACAGACGTATCTTTCCCTTTGCCGGGGGCCGGTGCGGGATTGAATGCAGCTGCTGAGCGGTATCTGTATGGCTGTGCAGTAGCCAACTTTTCCTCGAGATCCTTCTCGAACTGTGAGCCGGCATTTACCATGGCCCAGAGATCTGGTAAGAAATGATGACTGATGAGAGTTCTGATAGACGGTCTTAAGCAGGACTTGAAGATCCGCATCTGTTCCTCTTTGGAGAGTGGCTCCATGATCTCGGAGAGTTTCCAACTCCACCTCTTGTAGAATTCCCCGACGCTTTCGTCCGCTTTCTGCTCAGTGGTGATTAAGTCCTCGCGACTTGTTTCCCACTTTAAGTTGGATCGGTACCGTTCCAGGAAGATGTTACTAATCTGATCCCAAGTGTGGCGATCCGCAGGCTTGACCCTTAGAAACCATCGTAACGCTGAACTTTTAAGCGTATGCTGGAAGTGGTCGGCCATTTGCTGGAGGGTTTCTCCTTTTGCTCTCATGCCGAGAACGTAGGTGTCGACGTGCGTTTGAGGACATTCGGTTCCGTCGAATCGGTCCATCTCTGGCATTCTGAACTTGGCAGGGAGAGGCGTGACCATTCCCGGATCCGTGGATTTGAGCGTTTCCTGCTTTGTGCTGCTCATGGTGGCTTTCTGGTCTTTCATCTGTTCGACCATCCAGGCTAAGTTTGGGTCCAGTGGTGGACTCTGAGGCTCGGCGCCGGGTGCTACCACGTGAGCGGTAGTGATTGGAGGTGGAAGGCTTGATATATGCGGGTATATGGGGGCCTTTTCTGAACTGTATCGGGATTTGTCCCCGGTGTTTTGGGATTCGTGTATAGGTAATGGGACGAACCCGGGAGGGAATTAAAGGATATTGGCGTCCTGGGATGGTCCAGCGGTAAGCTGGTGATATTGAGTGATAGGAGTAGCACTGGGCTGGCCAAATATGACAGGGTTGCCCTGGGAGGTGGCAACGTGAAGCCTAGGTCGGCTGTTTCCTTGATTGGAAGTCATCCCGTAAGTTGGCGGGGGAGGAACCTGATTGAAGGTTTGGTGAACTGGTTTTGGGGAATCGTCATCCTCGACCAGGACAAAAGTACCGTCTCGGACGGGGATAGCCGCTATACCACGCTCATTCGTAAGCCGTACCACGAAATTCTGCTGATCTACTTTCTGCCTCTTGTGAACCTCACAAGCCCGGATGGCTTCTTCCAATGTCATATCTGTTGCCGGTGGCGGGGGTCCTTCCCCGTCACAATTTCTCGGTGAACTAGACATGTCGGAAATTCTGGCTCAGGGAACTGAGGGAACCGAAGAACTGTCTGACGCCGCCGTTATCGTGATTACGGCAAGGCGCTGACCCGGAAATCTGAACCACTTTCTGCTCGCTGCAGGGAACGAAAGGAAGGTTTTAGGCTTCGGAAAAGGGTATTTGGCTCAAGGTTTCGGGCTTGTGCAATGTGCAGTTACCGATTAATGTTTACTTAAAGCGTGTTTTCTCAGAGTCTTAATCGGTTGGAAAAGAGCGGGTCTTCTTTTTCGCAACTAATCCTAGAGCTCTAATCAGTGGATCCCGTCACTACGCTTATAAGCCCCTCGTTTTCATTTGTAGATCATCTTTCTCGAGACGGACTATCCCGAGCGAGGTCTTATAAGGCAAGCGAGTTCCACCGACAAAGGAAAAAGTGAACTTAAGGCTAGCTGATCACGCAAACTTTCAACGTATGTGACGAACAGGCCATAGTCGAAGTCAACGTCCTTAAGTTAAGGTGGGGATCGTGCCAAAATTTCGGCACGACCTCTCCTGACTCGCTTGCGCGAGGGACCTTAGCTTTTGGCGTTGGCCAAGTTGTGGCTGGCACGGTGGATACGGTGAGGTTTGGTGACACGGTGTCACATTGAACCTTCGGGTATATTTTTCGCCAGAGCTCCGCGTCAAAGTCAAGGCTGAAAAGCTCAAGACTTCGGGTCGGGAACGACCTTCGGTCTCAACCTCTCGAGCTTGACTCAGAGTGGGGCCCGGCGTAAAAAACATACACTTAGGCTTTATGACACAAGCTAAGCCAAAAACCAACCGGGGTCTTGGACAAAGTGTGACATAAAGAGTGCATGGCTTACACGGGCTAGGATGGGATTTTTGGGACGACCCCGTGCGCCCCCGAAAGGTGTCTGGCAGACCAATCGGCGTGCAACTGATAAGGCCATCCCGGGTTAGGGGTTGTAGTGTGCAGTGTACCGAGGCAGCAAGTGCACGTGAAGTGCGGTGTTCCGAGGCAGCAAGTGCGCGTAGTGTGCGGTCACTAAAATTCTTTTTTTTTTCTGAGTAAAACAGAGATTTTCCAGAATGTGTCTTAAAGCATTATGATGCGCAGTTCAAAAGATAGCAATAAAAATCAAACATGAATGGGAATGCACAAACATGGTATGATTTTGGAAAATGTCAATGTAATGCCCTTGAAAAAAACCGTTCGAGGTTTAAAGGAACACACACACACGAAAATGAGGAAGGGTAAACGAAAGTTTGACCCACGGAAGGCTTTTTTGAAAACATCGGTAGTTTTGAAAAAAGTATTCTAGTCCCCAGCGGAGTCGCCAACTGAAATTACCTGGATTTCGCGCGTGGCGAAAGTGGTTGTCTTTCGCGGAGGGTTGGTGGCTGAGACCTCGCTTCATGGGAAGGAAAAAATGAGGAGTCGCCACGCGGTTTTTGTATTTTGAGCCCAAAATGTTGAGAAACGGCTTTTAGTGAAAATGGTGTCGTTTTTATTGATAGCAAAAACTTAGAAAAAGGCTTTGAAAACGGGGGTCATTTTTATTGGTAGCAAAAACGAGTAAAAAGCTATTTAGTACCAGAGATTGTTAGGTTCGGAGGTCACGTTACGTTTCGGGAAGAGTATTACGAGATCACCCGAAACGCCTCGCATGACGAGTCTTTCTACCTTTCTCGAAATCGTGTGTGTGTGTGTGTGTTTTTGAAAAGGGGGCTTGGATGACAAGCTTAATCTTGGTTTGAATGTCAAACGTTGATTAGGTGATCTTTTGAAAAAGCGATCGTTTGAATGACAAACGTCGGTTTTGAGACAGAAATGAGTGTTTGCGTGGCAAACGTCGATTTGAGTTAGAAAAGGAGTTCGAATGACGAACTTTTGGTTTTGAACCGGGCGAGTCATTGTTAACGATTTTTTCGGGAAAAAACGTATTAAATGATTTTGAATGTCAAATAGCGGCTTTTAGTTTGAAAGATGAGTTCGGATGCCAAACGTCATTTCGCGCGTTTTTGAAAGAGAGTTCGAAGGACGAACTCCGGTTTTGAACCGGGCATTACATTGTTAACGATTTTTACGGGAAAAATGCATATTAAATGACATGCAATCAACGAATCGGGTTGCGACTCGGACTTTGAAAGATAAATACTATCACGATCCAAACGGGTCGGACTTTGTAAATGACAGTATTTAAAGCAGTATCAACGGAATCAAACGATCCGGAATCATAAATGACGATCGACGAACCAAAATGGCTCGGAAGAGTAAATGACGATCAACGAGCCAAAATGGCTCGGAATTGTAAATGACAGAAAGTAAATGACGATCAACGGATCGATCGATCCGAAATGGTAAATGACAGAAAAAGTAAACGGAACGGGGTCGAAATGCCGTTTTAACCCGTGATTACTTCTCTTACGGAAAGAGAAGATGATCGAGGGGCTAAAACATATCGGACCCCGTTAGACGGAGGCGTCTACATTTCAGTAACGGTGTTCGAACGGTTATAGCGACTGGCGCGTAAACCGAGACGAAACGAGAGATCAGAGAGAGGGAGTTATACATATGGCTAGGGTCGACTCCTTTGGCTCGGAAGGTGTGTACGGGACACGGAAAGAGGTTTGAAATGGTGTTTCGTAGCGATGAGGGACGTATTTGATCGAAATACGGAAGTTTCACGCGAATCGAGGCAAAACGGGAGCTCGGAGGGGTGAAATCAGTTTGGGCCGTGAGGTAGAGTGATTTTTGGGTAAAATTCTTCCTTCTTTTGGCTTTGACAGCCACTTCTATTTATAGGGTGAAAATTGCAGTAAGAGTCCGGACGGACTTAGACTGTTTTTCAGGGTTTTGTGGTATTTTGGAATTTTGGGGGGCTTGCTGGCAATTTCAGAAAATGTGCACAGGGAGTCCGGCCGGACTTTGACTGTATACCAGGGGTATTTTAGTCTTTTCTCCTTGATTTCTGATTGAAGGGTGACTAGAGGGAGGTGGCATGTAAGCCACGTGTCCCATGAGTCACCAAATGTGTGGGAGTTCGTTCCCGGGTCCCGGTTTTGTCCGTTTTTTAAAATAACAGTCCGGAAAATGTCCGAAACGCCCCCGGAAGTGCCGAAAAGTGCGTTTTTCAGGGAAAGCCGTACTTTTACGTGCGATGATGTGTGTTAAGTACGTTTCGACGTCGGGATGCACGGGGCAGTCCCGAGACGTCTCGTTGGCTTGGCAACGGGGAGTTTAACGAGTTCCGGTTAACCTGGAGCGGGCCAGTTAACGGATTTCGGTTAACTTTCTGACGGATTTTGACGATCCGGATTTGGGTACTTACAGTGACCTATAAATGTCAAAATTACAAGTGGAATATTAATGGATTACTTTCACATATGAAACAAGAAGAAGATAGGATGAAATGTCTTAAATTGGAAAGTACTCACTTAGCATTTACTTCTTCTCGTGGGATTTAGAGAAGAGGGAAGGAAATTGCGGTTGCAAATAAGAAGCATAAGGGATCAATTAATGATCATAAAGTCAAGAAATGCTTCTTTTGCAAGGACCTTACTCGCATGAAGAACTACTACCATAAGTATCGCGAATGGCGAATCCAGAATGGTATGTCATTTGGTCTTGTTTGTACTAAGGCAAATTTGGTTTCAATTCCATAATATACATGGTGGTTGTATTCTGGTGTAAGAACTCACATTAGTTCATGTATGCAGGGTTGCTTGAATTACCGAATCCCCAGTAAAGATGAGAGATACATCTATATGGGAGCTGAAAATTCGGTTGAAGTTATAGGCATAGGGACTTTTAGATTAATGTTAAGTACTGGCTATTATTTTGTACTAAATAATACATTCATTTTACCGTCATTTAGACGAAATTTATATCTATCACAGTTTTGGACAAGGAAGGTTATTCTTGTTCCTTCGGTAATAATAATTGTGATCTTTATTTTAAATTCCAAGCTTGTCGGTACTAGTACTTTGTCATATATCGATAATCTTTATTTACTTGACACATTCAAGAAAATGAATGAGTCCCATAAATAATGAAACCAAAACTAAAGGCACTAAACAGAAGTTATCAAGTGAAAATTCTTGTAATCTATGGCATAGGCGTTTGGGTCATATCTCCGAAGGGAGAATTGATAAAGCTTATGTCGGAGGGAATCCTAAAACAACTTGATACTCCGGATAAAAACTTTTGCATTAAGTGTCTTAAGGAAAAATTTACAAACATTAAAGGAAATAGGATCTTTGAGAGTATCAAACGTCTTGGAACTAATTCATAAGAATATTTGTGGACCATTCACTACCCCTTCATGGAATGGTCAACAATATTTCATTACGTTCATAGATGATTACTCTCGTTATGGATAAATTATTTTCTTCATGTAAAGTCTCAATCATTGGACGTTTTCAAGTCTTTTAAGGCATAAGAAAGACTATTAAGAACGTTAAATCCGACCATGGTGGTGAAAACTACGGACGGTATAACGTATTGGGTGAATAACGTCCGGGTCCTTTATACTCGCTATCTTGAAGAGTATGGGATTGTCTCTCACTACACCATACCGAGCAAACCTAGCATAGTGTAGTGGAGAGACATAATAGAATCCTTAAGGATATGGTAAGAAGTATGTTTTCTTATACTTCTTTACCTCACTCATTATAGGCGATGCATTAAAGAACCGCTACTTATATTCTCAATAGAGCTGCTTCAAAAGCTACCGACAAAACTCCGTATGAATTACAGACGAATTAAGAAATCGTCCCTAAATCTTTTTCATGTATGGGGTTGTCCAGCAGAAGCTAGGCCTAATAAGCCTAATTAGGGAAAACTGGACATTAAGACCGTTGGTAGTTACTTTGTAGGGTATGCTGAGAGATCTAGGGGATATAAATTTTATGACCCGAAAACTAGAACTTTTTTTGAGACGGAAAATGCTAGATTTCTTGAGAATGTTGAATTTAGAGGGGAAATTGGGAATAATAGTTTTTGAATTTGAGGAAGAGGAGGAGGAATCCGTTTATATGCCTCTCCCTATAGTTCCTGTTGAAAATTAAGTAGTTGTACCTGAAATTCAACAAGAACATATAATTCAAAACAATATAAATTCTCCTATAAATGTTGAATAACATGGAAATGTTGATGAGGAAATTCAACAACCTCAAAATCAAGATGAACCGATGCCCTTAAGGAGATCTAATAGAGCAATAAGGAGCGCTACTTCGGATTATTATGATGTTTATCTTGTCGAGAATGAGGAACCATTAGGTTTAGTGGGAGATGAGCCGCTCACCTTTCATAAAGCCATTAATAGTCTTAATTCTCATAAATGGATCAATGCCATAAATGAAGAGTTAAAATCAATAAAAGACAATGACGTTTGGGATCTTGTCCCAATACCTAAAAATGTGAAGCCCATTGGGTGTAAATGGGTCTTTAAGACCAAAAGGGATTCACAAGGTAATGTGGAAAGATATAAGGCTAGTCTTGTTGCTAAGGGATTTACTCAAAAGAAAGGCATTGACTATAAAGAAATAATTCCTCCGGTATCCTCTAAAAATGCTTTTAGGATCATTATGACACTAGTAGCACATTATGACCTTGAGCTTCATCAAATGTATGTAAAGACAGCTTTTCTCAATGGCGACATTGAGGAAACTATCTATATGAAAAAACCAGAAATGGTGACTGATTCAGATCAAACTAATCAATTAGTTTGTAAACTTAAGAAATCCATTTATGGTCTCAAGCAAGCTTCTCGTCAATGGTATTTAAAATTTAATCAAGTTATTCTTTCATTTGGTTTTGAAATGAATCTTGGTGAAGAATGTGTATACCATAAGTTCAGTGAGAGTAGATTTATAATTTTGATCTTATATGTGGATGATATTTTACTTGCTAGTAATGATAAGGACCTTCTAAAAGAAACTAAGAAATTTCTCTCAAACAAATTTGAGATGAAAGATCTTGGTGAGGCATATTTTGTATTGGGAATCCAAATTCATCGTGATCATTCACGAGGTATTTTTGGATTATCACAAAAGAGCTATATAAAGAAGGTATTACAAAGGTTTTGCATGGAAAATTGTAAACCACATGACACCCCTGTCTCTAAAGGAGATAAATTCAGTTTAAAACAATGTCCTAAAATTAATTTTGAATCGAAGTATATGGAAAATGCCCCTTATGCACCGGCAGTAGGAAGCTTAATGTATGCGCAAGTCTGTACTCGTCCAGACCTTGCATTTATTATTGGGATGCTTGGTCAATACCAAAGCAATTCGGAAAGAAGAACATTAAGTCGCATCCAAAAGAATGATGAAGTACCTATAAAACATTAAACTACATGCTTATGTATACAAAATCGGATCATTCTGAGATCATTAGGTATTTCGATTCTGTTTTACTGGATGCAAAGATGTCGAAATACATCAAATGGTAATGTCTATTATTGAATAGAAATAAGTATTATATGAACAAATAGATATACAACTTATAGGATCAAACTCCATGTTATTGAATCCATTTTATAAAGCGTTATCTCTTTTGATGTTTCACGAGCATACTGCTCATATGGGTGAAACGACTTTTGATAATGCATAATATAGTGGGAGTTTGTGTTGTGCTTTATTTGCTATTTGTTTTATTCATATTGATCTCATTTGGTTAACTAGGACTAGTTGATGGAATATATATACATGTTTTAATATATTCATTAAGTTTTCCATGCTACACATCTATACTTTATCTATGTCATTTAGTTGAACATATATATGTGATTAATGTGAGTTTAGTTGCTAATCAATTACAACGATTGCCCCTTTAGTTCTTATACTTGTAAAACTAATAGACGAGATTGTTTAGAATGACAATGAAGTGCACATATGGATTGTCATTTACATTATGAATTTGATTTTATGAGGATTTGTTAAAGCATAAACACATGTTTGGGTAATCCAAGTGGGAGATTGTAAGAACATGAATTGCAAAATGTGTATACTTAATAAATATAAGTAACATGTAGACGTACATGTATAAATCATTAAAATAATGTTATTGTAAAGTATAGAATATTAATTAAATGTGTAGAATTTTCGAGATAGAAATTACCTATTTAAGATGGGCAGAATGGTAATTTCACACCGCTTAATTGAAAGGGTGTAGTCCCTTGATGAGGTGCCATTGTTTTCCTATATATAGAGGCTTACCATCATCCTAGAAAACACTACATCATTCTTATATACTCTCTCCATAATCTGAGTTCTAAGGAAGACATTTATCATCAAGAAGATCTACATTTCCCTCCTTTCTTTTCTTCTTCTTCTCTTCCTTCCTTTGCAAGAACATCATCAAGTAACAAGATGGACTCAACAGGTATCACGCTTCCGCCTTCATCTTCTTCTCTTACTTAATTTAGATTTGAGTGCTTTGGGGTTATTGGGATAGCAATGTTCCAACAGTATCTGCTTTCAGAGAGTTTGTCTCCTTTCTATTGCTATGGTCAATTCAATAAAAGTTTAATCAACGAGACTAATGGAGTGGCATTTTGGTAACACATAACCATTTTATTTTTATTTTTATCATACTCAAATAATAATATTTTAAAATTTATTTACCTCTTTTACATTGTTAATAAATGCCGAATAACACAATATTTTTTAAGTGAATGCATAAATACACTACTCCGATAAAATTTTTGAAAGAAAAAAAACTTCGCTGTAGGACTTTAAGCCCACGACCATGTTAAATGCCCAACATCTTGTCCAATGAACAACAAAAACTACTTCTTCTGTTGTTCTGTTCCGATTTAATGTCTTTTTTACTTTAACTTTGCATGCTTATTAATAAGGAAGCGAGGCAAAATTGGGTCAAGAATAGTAGTGAGTGAATGATATAATTGTTCATTAATAAAACAAGTGGATGAAAAATAGATAGGTAACTAATGATTTTTTTTGTAATATATGAGATTTACGAGTAAAAGATTGTCCAAAACATTGTTTATACTTTACAATTTAAGGAATAAGAGCATGCACAATGGTGAGCAAAATTTTCGCTCACCGGATGAGCGAAACTGATGTTTGATCGAATTTTCGCTCACAGAAACTGATATCCTGCAGTCGTGAGCGAAATTTTTGCTCAAAACGTTTTTATAATTAATAAATAAAATATTTATTTTATTTATAAATTTGTGATATAGATTAGTTTTTTTATTCGTTCACATTACAAAATATTTTTTTTTAAAAAAAATATTGTAATGGCATTTGTTTTATATAAAACACTGATAAATAAACATCAAGTTGGATATGACAAATCAACTTTAACAACTATAATATATTGGATTCCTGACTCTTGACAAATAATGGAGATGGGTTGAAATTAAAGCTGACTGTGAAAAATCATGTACTACGCATGTGAACTTGCTCAAAGTTTTTCCATTTATTGGTATATTAGTATTCAATTTTTTTAAAAAAATTGATTGGACTATACAATATGTTTGTGGACAAAAGAAATAGATTCAATGATAATAACCAGCTTCCTGATGTCATTCATTTATTGACCAACTAGAAGACTACAAATGCCATTCATTTGATTTGACAAAACACAATAACAAAGAACACATATTTATTCATAATAAACCACTTCACAATATAGAAATTTAAAAACAACAATACAATAAATTTAAACACAATATTGAATTAAGAAATATCACACTACGATAATTAAAGAAAGCAAACTTAAACTGACTAAAAATCCTTCAACTCGTTCATCAAATGTGCCTTCATCTCCTCCTCTTTTGGAGACAATATCGCATTTTCAATTAGCTTTCCAAGTAAAGATGATTTGGCGAACATTTTCTTCGTAACATATTTGTTTTTAAAATGCTTCAATTTCTCTCGTTCCAGTTCAATAATTGCTGGGTGTTGGTCAGAGAGTAGCTGGAGTTGAGTAGTAAAACCATATACTACTTCAGCAGTTGAAGACCCTCCACTTGAATACCCCTTCTTTCCAGTTGATGCCGCTGCCTTTGCTACTTTTTCCATGGTGGTCGCTCTCTTAATTGAACGGTGTCTGCATCATCACTTTCCGTTGTCGCGCAACCTCCCATCTCGTTAAGCTTGAACCTTTTGTCGCTACCTGCACTGTCATTGTCACTCTCCACATGAATGGGACGAGATGCCTCGCCTTTTTCTTTCTACTACCCACGGTAGTAGTCTGAATCTGCTGCTCCCATTTGGGATAGTTCTTCAGCATAAACCACACATGCTCATCTTTAAAAGGTTTGCTTTCATGATTTTCATACAATTGTTTAGCATCACATCGAACGTCTTGTTCATTGTATCCACTCCCATTTCGTCTAGTTGCTTCATCGTACATCGCAACAAACAATTTTACTCATTTCACCATCCTACACCATCGAACTCGAAGCATAGATAAAGTAATTTTATCAATTTCTGATGCCTTTTGTTGCTGCGCCATATCGTACCTTGCCTTTACAGTACCCCACAACTTCTCATACTTCTGGTTGGTACCTATTATTGCATCAGTACTTGTATTCATGTAAGAACTGACGAGAGCTTCATCTTCTGCGAATTTCCAGCCAATGGTTTCTTTTTTCTTTTTTTTGGAGTTCGTTTTCGCCTTCTAGTACAACCTCTTCTTCTTTGCCTCCTTCATCTTCCTTTTGTGTCTCTGGAACAAATTCAGTGTTCTGCGACTCAGGAGTGAAGCTTTGGAATGGCATCGAGACATAAGATGTTTGAGTGTTTAGCGGAGAATTAATATCACGGGGTGAGTTTTGGGAGAAGTTGATAGGATTTGAGCTTTGGGAGTAGTTTTTGAAAGTTTTTTTTACGGTAATTGCTTGTGAAATTTGGATCAGTACCCAACATTTCTTCGAGCCAAGCTTGATTAGAATTATATCCGGAATTGTTTCCGTAGTTATCCATAATCAAAAACTCAAAAGGTTTTTTTTATTAACTTAAGCTTAAAGAGAGAAAGTAGGGAAGAAGAGGTGTGAATAACCTATACAATATTAGCCTCTATTTATAGGCGAAAAAATATTATGAACTTTTTTGATATATTGCATAAACGACGTTGTTTGGGGTAAATCAAAATTAAAAACTAAAATTTTAATCCGTTTTGGGTTCGAACACGGTTTCGCTCAAACTTTGAGCGAAACTGTTTCGCTCAGGGGTCTAAGCAAAAATTTGCTCACCATTGCAGCAGTTAAGCGAATTTTCACTCACTAGAGCGAAATTCGCTCACCATTGCACATGCTCTAAAGCAATTAAAAACTTTAATCTGGAACAGATCGAAAATGAAAGTAAGAACATTAAAATGGGATGAAGAGAATATTTGATTATGTGAATACATTTACACCCATTAATTTGCCATTTATCCGCCACTAGAGTTGCCCATCAGTGCCTGAACCGCCGGTTCGGCCCGAAACTGGACCGGTCAAGAATCGGCGGGAAATCGCAACCGCCTGAACCGTGAACCGCCCTTGAACCGAACCGGTGGTTAACCGGTCCGGGCTCGGTTTTTATTTTCCAAAATCGGTGAACCGGCGGTTCTGAACCGTGTGAATCGAAACCGCGTGAATCGGAACCGGCGGTTCAGAGGAGATAACGGCTAGATTAACAGTTACTTGATCTGGGCCGTTGATTACCTTGATCCGACAGCTGCTGTTACTTGCCCGTTAGATAACGGTTTTCTAGCCGTTTTAGGGGCTAAAATGTAGAAAAAAAAAAAAAAGTTTTTTTTTTAACTTTTTCTCTTCATTTTCCAACCTATAAATACCCTCCCCCTACCTTCATTATTTTCACTTGGTTCTCAACTCATTCTCTCAATCTCTCTCTCAATCTCTATATTATTTCAAACTTTCAAAGTCTCAAAGTCTCCATAATTCCATTTTTTTTTTACAAAAATTCATTTTTTTCACACAATTCCATTTTTTTCACAAAAAAAATGTCTTCATCTCGTGGCGGCGGTGGCAATAGGGGAAAGAATAAGGCAACTACGCATCCAATTTCCCCCCCCCCCCCCGATGATTCCATTTGGGATAATATACAACCAAATGAAACGCTCGATTTGAGCGATGACGAAGTTGATGCAACATTTCCAATGGGTGGTCATGGTCATACCCAAGGGAGTAACACTCAAACCACTCAAACCTAAAGTGAAGCGCGAGGTGGTGGTCAAATCCGAGGTCGAGGAGTTCGAACCACGGGGAGGTCCGACATCATGACCGTCCACTTTTCAAAAGTGCCAATTGAAGGTACCAACAAATACACTGTTTTTTGCAACCATTGCCCTAAAAAATTTGCCTTTATTCATGGAGGTGGTTTTGGGTCATTTAAAAGACACTTGGTGTCAAAGCACCCCGACCAAGTTGGAGATGCCCAAATCAAACACAACTACAAGGATTTACGGGATCCTCATAAGGTACGCCTTCGTAATTATTTAAATTTGATAATGCAACGTATAGAAGAGAAATGGCAAAATATACTGCTGCTAAAGGATTACCCTTTAATTTTGCTAATGATACATTATGGTCTAATATGGCACAACTTTGTTTAAATCCCGCGGCTAAAGAAATTAATAAAAATACAAGTACTCGTGATACTAAAGCCCAATATCTACAAGGGAAATTAAATTTAATTAATACATTTAAAGATTTACCCCAAAAATTGTCAATATGTGCCGATATATGGAGTGATCATTGGCAAACTCATAACAATTTAGGAATTACATGTCATTGGATTGATAGTAGTTGGAAATTACAAAAACGATTACTTGCATATAAATCTTTTGATACTGTTCATAACGCTCAAAATATTTGTAACAAAATTGCTAGAGTTTTACAAGAATATGGTTTAGTTCACAAAAATTTTTCAATTGGATTTGATAATGCTGCTAATAATACTGCTAGTTTACCATCACTCATTGAAATTTGTCAACCATCCATTTGTGGTAAATTTTTTCATGTTAGGTGCATATGTCATATTTTAAATTTGTGTGCGCAAGATGGTTTAACAACTTTAAAGGAACATGTAGCCCCAATTAAGGAAGTTCTTGCTCATCTAATGAGAAATCATAGTGTAACAAAATTGTGGATTAGATTTTGTAAAACAAATAATATCCCACCTAAAAGATTTTCCTTAGATGTTCCAAACCGATGGAATTTCACTTATAAAATGTTATCCGACTCTTATGATTTTCAGGAACTATTGTGTCAGTTTTTTCAACAAATAGAGTATCCTACTATAATATTGCCTCATCAATGGGATGTTTGTCATAATTTAAAGAAAATTTTGAAAGTTTTTAAAGAGGCTACCGTACAATTATCCGGTTCTTACTATCCCACTTCACCGTTAGTTTTAGAACACGCCGCTAAAATTAGTTATATATTTATGCATTTTAAAGATTGTCCAATTTTAGGTGAATGTATTAGTATGATGAGAACAAAATGGCTTAAATAATTTTTGAACATTCCCCCATTGTTTTTAGTAGCTAAACTATTAGATCCTATGATAAGAGAAGATGGTTTAAAACAAATTCTTGATTATTATTATAAGAATCTATTTCCCACCGGCTTTGATTTGTTTTTAGATAGGCCTATTCCAAAGGGAAAAGACGTTGTAACTGAGACTAAAAATATTGTATATGCACTTTATAGAGAATATTATGATCTTTTTGGTAATATCGTTTATCCTAGTAGTGAAAATGTAGGTGGTAGTTCTCACGATGATAGCGATCCCTTTAACTTTATAGATAATTTAATTAATTCTAGAAGTCAAAAACGTCAACGAGGTGGCTCCACTTATGTTGAACTTGAAAATTATTTAACCACTTCTTTTGAACCTATAGAAGAATTTGATATTGTAAAGTGGTGGGCACGAAGGGAAAACAACTATCCTATTCTATACTTGATAGCGTAGGAGATCCTAGCCGCTCCCGCCTCAACCGTCGCCGTAGAAGAAGTATTTAGTGCAGGAGGAAATGTCTTGTCCGATCATAGGTCAAGCTTGTCTCCATATAATTTAGAATATCAAATGGTGCTCGGCGATTGACATAGAGCCGAACTACGACTTCAAGATAAAAGAAGTAGTTCCGAGGAGGAAGAGGCCTTTGATGAAGATACATCGGGGAGCGAAGCCGAATGAACTACGTCTGTAATATCCATAAATTTTAATAATCATATTAATAAATAAATAAATAAATAAAATTTAAATAGTGAGCCAGAAATAATAATAAAAATAAGTAATAATAAAATAAAACAAAATAAAATAAATAATAATAAGTAAATAATGAGCATTAAGTAAGGGAGTTAATGTATAATTAAAATCATCATTAGTGTGGGAAATAATGGGTATAATAAGTTGAGAAATGAAGGGTCAGCCGTTAGTTAGTAGAGTGGTAATTATGAAATTACTTTGGGGTCATCAGTTACTTGGCAAAAAGGAGTATATATAGATGGTATCTTTTGTTCACAAATAACTAAAGATTAAAAATTGAAAAAAGTTGGCGTGGGTCTTGGTGTTTGGCGTGTGCAGTGTGCAGAGAAGAGAAAGAAGGAAGAGGTAAGTCTACCTATTACTATTTGTGTTTGTGTTTGGGGAAATTGAGTAAGTACTATTCTTTGGAGTAAGTTACTATTCTTTGGTAAAAGTTAACTAAGAAAATGGTAAGGAAAGGACAAGGGAAATGAAAAGAATAAAAAGAAAAGTGAATGTGTGTGTACGTGTAGTGTGTGTACGGGTGGGAGTAAGAGTATCAAATTGAAATGAGTTTCTTGGGTTTTTGGGAAAAGGTCCGAATTGGAAGAAAAAGTTAATGGGGTTTTCACTTAGCATCTTACACTATGTATTATATTTTTTGATAGATTTTGGAAGGCAGATTTGAGGGCTTTGTTGTCCTTCGAAAACCTTAGCAAAGACATCCATTCAAGGTAAGGGATTATACCTCTAATTAGGTGATTGATGTCTCATTTCAATTCGTAGGTTTCCATGAATTTTATTGAATATGTCCGTCCTTGAAAATATTAAAAGTCAACCTTGGGTTGATACTTGCTTTTACTCCGTCGAACAACGTCTTTTGATAAAAGTCAAATATTTTAATATCTCCAACTTTTGTGACTTCATGTTAATATTTTTGTACATGAAGTATTGTTATTTGCATATCTCAATATGAATTGGAAACTCTTCACATGATCACTAAGCTAAACAACCCATGTTAATGGGGTATAATTGTAAATTGGCCTTTTAGGCACTTTTGTTCACTGCTGAGGATTAGCAGTGGGGTGTTCCGGAATCACTGTTTTGTATTTGTGCTCCTTGTGGGCTTTTGGTTTGATAAGGTCGATTGACCGCTTATGTGATCATGACTCTGTTAAAATATTCATTTGATAATGATTGATTCATATTGTTAATTGTTCCTTTTTGGTTCTTTTAGAATAAATATTGGATGTCATCGTTCTCATTTCTATTGCCTCGTTGAAAAAGATTGTTTATTTTTGTGGTCACCTCTTCTTAGTATTCGGAGGGGTCCGTATGTGAACTTACTGGACATTGTTCGCTCACCCTTTCGCATTCTCTGTTTCTTTCAGTTAAGCACTAGATGGAGGGTGATTTGGAAATTTTCATCTTTTAAATTTTATGTTTTCTAGACGTTGAATAATGATGTAAGACTTTTGAGTTCAAATTGTAAGTAGGTCAGTTTAGGTTGAACCCTAGACCGTTTGGGTTGCAATACTAATCAAGGATAATTTTGATGTATTCTAGCCGATTTAATTATATATTGTCCTGGTAAGAGTAACGGACACAAGATTTTGATTGAGCATAGCATTCATGGATAATTTCAATAACTTTAATTAGTTCTTTTTATGTTTTTTTAGGAATCGGGACTTGTAGTAGGAAAACTTGTATTAGTTGGATGATTATAATGAAGGATAATTATGCTTCTACTATTTCACTTCTATAAAATTGTAGTCTGAATTGGGTTCAGTTGACGCAAATTTAGGAATGTCTCTAATATAGTCGCATATTTTCTCAGAGCAGCATGTCTGGGAGAGGACGTGGCGGTAGGCGAACCCGGTCCAACCGAGGTGGCGAAGAACAAAACACAAATGACGGAAATAATCAGAACACAAATGACGAAAATAATCAAGTCGATCCTACACTAGCCACGCTATTGGCTAACCTGACACAAGCAATTGTGGCAGGGGTGGGACAAGTGGCTCAAGCCCAAACTCAAGGAACAACGGCTCCGACCCATTAAAATACAAAGGACCCATTGGAAAGTTTTCAAAAGCGGAATCCAAAGGCATTCTCGGGCCCAGCTGGAGCAATAAAACCTGAACATTGGATGAAAGTATGGAGAAGATATTTGAAACCATGACGTGCACGGATGCACAAAAGGTGACTTTTGCCACCTTTGTCCTGGAAGGGGAAGCGAACCAGTGGTGGAAAGCGGAAAAGCGTCGAGCCGAACAAGATGGAACGGCAGAGTATATGTGGGACATGTTTGTACAGGCTTTCAACAATAAGTACTTTCCCCCAAGTGTTAGAGAAAGAAAGATGGTTGAATTCATGGATCTGGTGCAAGGAGAAATGATCGTAGATCAGTACGATGCTAAATTTGTGGAGCTAATGCGCTATGCGCCAGCTTTCTTTGAAAATGAGAGCCAGAAGGCCCAAAAATTTGAGAGAGGTTTAAATTCGAAGATTAGTTATCGCCTGACTGCACTTAAGCTGCCCACATATGCTGAAGTGTTAGATCGAGCACGCTTGGTAGAACAAGAATCCATGGAGTTTCAAAAGAAGAAGTCTGAGAAGAAAAGGGGAGTGGAGAATGTTTCAACGGGGACTCGAGGTCAACCGAGTCACCCTGGCAATAACAATAATAAAAGGTTGGTAACTGATAACAATTGCCGTCAAGGGGGGTTTCAGGTGAACAAAAGTCAAACTCAAGGGAACCCTGTGAGTTGTCGAACTTGTGGAGGTAAACATGAGACGAAGGCATGTTACCGTACTACGGGTGCTTGTTTCAATTGTGGAAAGATTGGTCATCAGGTCAAAAATTGTCCCGAACCTCTTAAAGGGGCTTATAATAAGGATAAGGATGATAAAGATAAGGGAAGGCAGCAAGGAAGGGTTTTTGCAATGACGGCAAGGGACGCTGAAGCTTTGAATGAGGTGGTGGCAGGTACCATCCAAATTTTTCTCTCGCAATGCATATACTTTACTTGATTCTGGTGCTACACATTCTGTGATATCCTCATGCTTTGCTCGTCGTATGAAATTAATTCCACAAAAGTTAGAATTTGAATTGGTTATCGATACTCCCGTTAAGAAATCGGTAGCGGTAACTTCCATTTTTAAGGATTGTCCAGTGCACTTAGGAGGAAGGGACTTGAGTGCAGACCTCATTGGGATGGATATCCAAGATTTTGATGTAATCTTGGGAATGGATTGGTTGGCATATTATCATGCTAAGATAGATTGCTTTAAGAAGGAAGTCACTTTTTGTATTCCAGGGGAATCAAAATTTAGTTTTAAAGGTTCTAAGCCGGTAAGGGTACTAAGGATCATTTCGGCTTTGAAGGCCAGAAAATTGATAGGGAAAGGTTGTCAAGGGTATATTGCTAGTATAGTTGATAGTCGTAAAAAGGGAGTTGACCTTGAAGAACTTCCAATAGTCAAAGAGTTTAAGGATGTGTTTCCTGAGGACTTGCCTGGCGTTCCACCTGAGAGAGAAGTGGAGTTCTTTATAGACCTAGTACCGGGTACTGGTCCTATTTCTAAGGCACCATATCGTATGGCGCCTGCAGAACTTAAGGAGCTTAAGGATCAGTTACAAGAACTATTGGATAAAGGTTTCATTAGACCCAGTGTATCCCCGTGGGGTGCTCCGGTGTTATTTGTGAAAAAGAAGGATGGGTCGATGCGGTTGTGTATTGACTACCGCGAACTGAATCGAGTCACGATCAGGAACAAGTATCCGTTACCTAGGATTGATGACTTGTTTGACCAGCTGCAAGGAGCATGTCACTTCTCCAAGATAGACCTTCATTCCGGATATCATCAATTGAAGGTCAGGAATGAAGATATTGCCAAAACAGCATTTAGGACAAGGTATGGTCATTACGAGTTCTTGGTGATGCCATTTGGACTGACCAACGCTCCTGCTGTCTTCATGGATCTGATGAATAGGGTATTTAAAGAATATCTGGACAGGTGTGTGATTGTGTTTATTGATGACATTTTGGTTTACTCTAAGACAAAGGAGGATCATGAGGAACATTTATGGCTGGTACTTCAAATCTTACGAGATAAGAAACTCTACGCAAAGTTTACGAAGTGTGAGTTCTGGTTAGAGAAGGTTGCTTTCCTGGGTCATGTAGTATCTAAAGAAGGAGTTGCGGTGGACCCAACCAAAATTGAAGCAGTAATGGAATGGGATAGGCCATCTACCGTTACGGAGATTAGAAGTTTCTTGGGCCTCGCAGGCTACTACCGACGTTTTGTAGAAGGCTTCTCTAAGATTGCAATGCCATTAACAAGGTTGATGCAGAAAAAGGCTAAATTTATATGGACAGATGAATGTGAAGCAAGTTTCCAAGAGTTAAAGAGGCGGTTAGTATCTGCACCAATCTTAGCGTTACCGACAGCGGATGGGAAGTTTGTTGTCTATAGTGATGCGTCACTCAATGGCCTTGGATGTGTTCTAATGCAAGATGGGAAAGTTATTGCGTATGCATCAAGACAACTGAAGAATTATGAGAAAAACTACCCAACGCATGATTTGGAGTTGGCAGCAGTAATTTTTGCTCTGAAGATATGGAGGCATTATTTGTATGGTGTGGCGTGTGAAATCTACACCGACCATAAAAGCCTTAAATATATTTTTACTCAGAAGGAGTTGAATATGAGGCAAAGGAGGTGGCTAGAGTTGCTAAAAGACTATGATTGCACAATTTTGTATCATCCAGGAAAAGCCAATGTTGTCGCCGATGCTTTGAGTCGTAAGCATAAAGGGAGTTTGGCATCTCTTTTAGAAGCTGGAAGTTATGTTTTGAATGACTTTGAACCCTTTTCTATGGAAGTCAATGTTCGAGGGGATAAGGGGTACTTGGCACAATTGAGCATTGTTCCGAGTGTGATGGAGAAGATTAAGGAGGCACAAGCTGGCGATGAAGAGTTGATGGAAATAATGAAGAATTTGAATGAAGGGGATGAGTCGGGGTTCCGTATGGATAAGGAAGGCATTCTCCGCTATGGCTCAAGGATATGTGTGCCGTCGGATGTTAAGCTTAGACAAGAAATCTTGGAGGAGGCTCATTGTTCAAAGTTTGCGGTTCACCCTGGAAGTACGAAGATGTACCGGAACATGCGAGATACATTTTGGTGGAACAATATGAAGAGAGAAATAGCGGAATTTGTTTCTCGGTGTTTAGTTTGTCAACAAGTTAAAATTGAACACCAAAGACCTGGCGGATTGTTGCAGTCGTTACCTGTACCCGAGTGGAAGTGGGAACAGATTACTATGGATTTTGTCACTGGATTGCCAAGAACAGTTAAGGGGTACAATGCCATTTGGGTCATTGCAGATAGATTGACCAAGTCCGCCCATTTCCTTGCTATTCGAGTAATCGACTCTATTGAAGTATTGGCAAAGCTTTATATAAAAGAGATTGTAAGACTGCATGGAGTCCCAGTATCAATTGTGTCAGATCGAGACACGAGGTTTACGTCAAAATTTTGGAAAAGCTTGCAACGAGCCATGGGAACCAGCTTATGCATGAGTACGGCCTTCCACCCACAAACGGATGGTCAATCGGAAAGGACCATTCAAACATTGGAGGATATGTTAAGAGCTTGCACATTGGATTGGAAAGGGAATTGGGATGATCATTTACCATTGGTAGAATTCACGTACAACAACAGTTTTCATGCGAGCATTGAAATGGCACCGTACGAAGCTCTATATGGACGAAAATGTCGTTCTCCTACATGTTGGGATGAGGTGGGAGAAAGAAGGTTGTTGGGACCAGAGTTAGTTCAGGTCACTATAGAAAAGATCCAGTCTATTCGAAAGAGGTTGTTAACAGCTCAAAGCCGACAAAAGTCATATGCCGATAAACGACGAGGCGAATTGGGATTCGAGGTAGGAGATCATGTGTTCTTGAAAATATCTCCGACCAAGGGTATCATGCGATTCGGTATTATGGGAAAACTTAGTCCCCAATTCGTTGGACCTTTTGAAATTTTGGAACTGGTTGGAGAGGTGGCATTTAAGCTTGCGTTGCCTCCGATTTTAGCTGGAGTTCATAATGTGTTTCATGTATCTATGTTAAGGAAGTATGAACCAGACCCGAACCACGTAATCGAGTACGAGCCGTTACAGATTCGAGAAGATCTCAGCTATGAAGAGCAACCTATCAAGATTGTAGATATAAAGGATCAAAATTTGCGGCGACGTGTCATTCCCTACGTTAAAGTTCAATGGAGTAACCATTCCGAAAGGGAAGCGACATGGGAACTGGAAAGTGAGATACGCGAGAAGTATCCACACCTCTTTGTTTGACAAGGTACGTTAAGTTTGGGGACCAAACTTTCTTTAAGTGGGTAAGTATGTAATATCCAGAAATTTTAATAATCATATTAATAAATAAATAAATAAATAAATAAAATTTAAATAGTGAGCCAGAAATAATAATAAAAATAAGTAATAATAAAATAAAACAAAATAAAATAAATAATAATAAGTAAATAATGAGGCATTAAGTAAGGGAGTTAATGTATAATTAAAATCATCATTAGTGTGGGAAATAATGGGTATAATAAGTTGAGAAATGAAGGGTCAGCCGTTAGTTAGTAGAGTGGTAATTATGAAATTACTTTGGGGTCATCAGTTACTTGGCAAAAAGGAGTATATATAGATGGTATCTTTTGTTCACAAATAACTAAAGATTAAAAATTGAAAAAAGTTGGCGTGGGTCTTGGTGTTTGGCGTGTGTAGTGTGCAGAGAAGAGAAAGAAGGAAGAGGTAAGTCTACCTATTACTATTTGTGTTTGTGTTTGGGGAAATTGAGTAAGTACTATTCTTTGGAGTAAGTTACTATTCTTTGGTAAAAGTTAACTAAGAAAATGGTAAGGAAAGGACAAGGGAAATGAAAAGAATAAAAAGAAAAGTGAATGTGTGTGTACGTGTAGTGTGTGTACGGGTGGGAGTAAGAGTATCAAATTGAAATGAGTTTCTTGGGTTTTTGGGAAAAGGTCCGAATTGGAAGAAAAAGTTAATGGGGTTTTCACTTAGCATCTTACACTATGTATTATATTTTTTGATAGATTTTGGAAGGCAGATTTGAGGGCTTTGTTGTCCTTCGAAAACCTTAGCAAAGACATCCATTCAAGGTAAGGGATTATACCTCTAATTAGGTGATTGATGTCTCATTTCAATTCGTAGGTTTTCATGAATTTTATTGAATATGTCCGTCCTTGAAAATATTAAAAGTCAACCTTGGGTTGATACTTGCTTTGACTCCGTCGAACAACGTCTTTTGATAAAAGTCAAATATTTTAATATCTCCAACTTTTGTGACTTCATGTTAATATTTTTGTACATGAAGTATTGTTATTTGCATATCTCAATATGAATTGGAAACTCTTCACATGATCACTAAGCTAAACAACCCATGTTAATGGGGTATAATTGTAAATTGGCCTTTTAGGCACTTTTGTTCACTGCTGAGGATTAGCAGTGGGGTGTTCCGGAATCACTGTTTTGTATTTGTGCTCCTTGTGGGCTTTTGGTTTGATAAGGTCGATTGACCGCTTATGTGATCATGACTCTGTTAAAATATTCATTTGATAATGATTGATTCATATTGTTAATTGTTCCGTTTTGGTTCTTTTAGAATAAATATTGGATGTCATCGTTCTCATTGCTATTGCCTCGTTGAAAAAGATTGTTTATTTTTGTGGTCACCTCTTCTTAGTATTCGGAGGGGTCCGTATATGAACTTACTGGGCATTGTTCGCTCACCCTTTCGTATTCTCTGTTTCTTTCAGGTAAGCACTAGATGGAGGGTGATTTGGAAATTTTCATCTTTTAAATTTTATGTTTTCTAGACGTTGAATAATGATGTAAGACTTTTGAGTTTAAATTGTAAGTAGGTCAGTTTAGATTGAACCCTAGACCGTTTGGGTTGCAATACTAATCAAGGATAATTTTGATGTATTCAAGCCGATTTAATTATATATTGTCTTGGTAAGAGTAACGGACTCAAGGTTGGGACCCACAAACAGGGGACCGAGATTTGGGTCGTTACAACGTCGCTCTTTAGACTTTAGATTAGGTTAATTGTAATTTTATAGAGTAGACTTTAGATTAGGTTTATTTTTATTTAATTGTAATAGTTAGGTTGAGGTAAAGGCTCCTAAAAGTCCCCTCTTATTTATAAAAGGGTAAGGTTGATTGTCCCCCTCTTTGTAATTTTATTTTTTAAAAAAATTTAAGTTTTATTTCTTTCAAAATTCATAACTCTTTTTATATAACTGTTTGCAAAAAATGTATGTAGTAAACAAAAGTCTAAAATAGTCTTCTTTATCCAAAAAAAAAATTAAAAAAAAATTAACTTTTTTATTGAACTTAACAGAAACTGTTAAAAATTTAACTGTGTTTTCAAAAAACTGTTAAAAATTTAACAGTTTAAAAGTTAGGGCGACCGCACCAACAAGTTAGGGCGACCGCACTAATATTTCGGCCTTCTTGGGCGGCCGTCCTAAAAATAATTTTTTTTTTGAAAATGGCTGTTCAAAATCGAAACCGAAACCGGTACGAACGATCCAAATCGAAAATCGAAACCGTGCAGAACCGATTCGATTAGGTTCAAGGTGTGGCAGTTTGGTGAACCGCCGGTTCAGAACCGGAACCGCCGGTCTGAACCGGCTGGACAAGTCTATCCGCCACTACTTATTATATTGTACTCCATTTGTATCACAACAAATGAAAGTAAGAACATTAAAATGGGACGAAGAGAATATTTGATTATGTGAATATATAGGGTTCCATCTATATATTGATAAAGGCCATGACCAAGTAGGGTAGCTTCTAATTGAATCTGTCAAGCAATGTAATTTGTTGGTGTATGTTTAATGATATGAGAGAGAGAGAGAGATGGCAATAAGGGATTTTTTTGGTTCGGCCGGATTGGTGAGGTAGATAGTAGCTTCAGCAGCCATGGAGAAATGAAGAAAAGAAATTTTTTATTGGTGATCTAAGCTCTGATACCATGTAAGCTTTGATAAATATTGAAGAAGATATCTTGAGTTTTATTGATTTTGTAAAGGCCCTATTTATACATAACAAGAGGAAGTAAATAAGGTAATAACAAAACCTAATATGACTAGGATTCTAATATAGCAAATATAATTCTAATTGGAAATACTCCTTAACTAAGGTAACTTTCCTAAGTTGATCAATACCAACTTAGGTAACTAAATATTTGGTGAATCTCCTTCTTTATCTCTAACAGTATCTTGATTTTTTTAGGAAAAAGTGGACCAAAAATCATGAAATATACCCCTATTGTGGGTTTGACCACTATACTTATTTTCATTGCAACTATCACTAACCTCGTTAGATTTTTCCCGTTAAATGATAATGTGCAATACATGTAATCAAATTTTAAAGTGTATCATCGGTAGTCTGAATTTAAAAATTAAAATAGAGATTGTAGGTTGAAATAGTAAAAAACCAAACTCTAGAATTTAAATAAAAAACAAAAGAAAAAATACATTTCAAATTAGTTTACGCTAAATTAAAAAAAAAATTATATTTCTATACCATTTTCGTAACCAATTGTATTATTTGTCTATTAGATTATTATAAGAACTTGAAATGCAAAAACTATTTTATTTTAATTATTGTTTTGAATCATTTAATTTTTATTTTTGTCAAATGATATTAATTGATGAAAAAACTAACCCACCAACCCATAAACTTAAATTACATGAAAAAAACTCATAAAATACATAAACGTAAATTACATAAAAACAAAGTAATCATTTTCCAAATACTTTCTCCATGAGAAGACGTTTTATTTCTTCATCTTGTGGTGATAGGTGATCTTTTTCCAATAGAGTATTCAACAGAGTAACATTCATTTTCATAACTTTCCTTTCATTCTTCTACGTTCCATTTCAATTTTATTTTCTTCCTTTTTACGTTCCAGTTCAATTCTTTCATTTTCCAATTTGTTTATCACCCCAACTTCATTGTTTCTTGTGAGCCTTAATGCACGAATTTCTGCTGTAAAATCATCAGAAATATGAGATGATTGTGATACTTTACCTTTTCCTTTCCTTTTAGCTGCATCTCTACCTTTGGGTCGAGAAATTGTTGAACTATCACTGATTGGAGTTTCTGGGTTTGAAGGGGCTGAATTTTCTCCACCTTCATCAGTCCTTTATTTTTTTGAGCTGTCACGACTTTCTTCATTACTCTCTTCATACTCAGAACGGGCACGTGTTGCATTGCGATTCAGATTTAACTCTCACTTAGATTGTTTACTCATAACTTCTGTAAATATATGCATATTAGTAAACTTGCTACCACCGACCTCATAAATTGTGTGAGCTTCTGCCTCGATATCTTTCTTGCTCATTCCACTCCATCTCCGACCATATGCTTCCTTATATGCAGCAATCCATTTGTTCACGCTTTCGTTAAGTCGTCTAAAATGACTCTTAATCATTTGCAAATTTCTTTGCGTATTTCTTCTGGATTCTCCATGCGAGCGTCTTCGAACAATTTTGCCACCCGCGCCCATATCACATCAGTCTTCTGATTATTTTCACGCACACTATCTTCACTTACAAAAATCCAACTCGACATTAGAGCTACGTCTTCTTTTACAAGCCAACTCACAGCCTTTGGGTCTGTGTTGAGTATTTGTGTTTGTTTGTTCAAAATCTTGAAATAAATTTCGTGAAATATTCTGGGAGCTTTGGACATTGTCAGGTATAGGAAAGAAATTGTGGTTCGGAGAAATTTGAGAGTTTCGATCATTTTCGAAATTTGAAATATTTTGAGGGTTTACAGAATTCTGACGGTTATAATAAAATTGAGTGTTTGGATAGTTTTGAGAATTGCCATATTCCTCAGGATTGAAAAAAAAAACTTAAAGTTTGGATTCATGATTTTTTTTTAGAATTTTTTTTTTAAAAAAAAGTTGGACCAAGAAATGATTTTTTAGAGTGAGAAAGAGAGTATTTGAGATTGTGTCTAAAAAATCTCAAACTAGTCTCTATTTATAGAGGATGCAAAATTAAAAAAAATGGTTTTTTTCATAAAAATATATTCATTTACAGTTATTTTAAATATATATTAAAATGAATAATTAAAAATATCTTTGGTCCAATTATATTGCGACATGTGTCCCACTTGAAAGGAAAAGCAACGACCCGCCCTCATGTCGTCTGACAGGCAAGGTCGTCGCCTTCCTTTACTTTTTTCTTTTTTTTTTTCATTTTGCTTTTTTGTTTTATTATGGCCAACCCAACCCAAAACCTTTGATGGACTTAGCAACTGTTGTGGGTATTTTTCAGCATGGTGACATCTTCAGTTGCTCCTGCATGCCAAGATGTTATTCCGTAGTAAGTATTGTTTAATATTTACTTATTTGATTTTTATTAATATCTTTATTATTATTTTCCAGTAAATAAGGGAGAAGAACGCGGGATATTTCCAACCATGTTCAACACATCTTCAACGACGAAGAAGACTTGGTCTCACGGACGTTGAGAAGATAAACTTAAATCCCGAGATTGTAGGAACAACTTTGACCCGTTCATGCTTTCTTTTATTTAAGGGGATATGGAGACGGAAAAACACACTCTCATGCTCATACACTCTATGCACATCTCTCTTGTAATCCTCTCCATCATCTTCCACAGTTGTAATTCAATTATTATAGTGAAACTTTTAAGGTTGGAGACCTAACTCCCGGGGTTTTTTCCAAAGAGGTTATCACCTCCAAGGTTTTCCTCGTTAACAAATCACCGTGTCATTATCTCTTTGTTCCATTTAGTCGAATTCCACAGTCCCCTCCTTAGTATCTAAATTCACACACTTGTCAAAGTTAAGATTCTGTACTATTGTTTTTTCTACCAAAACAATTTGGCGCCCACCGAGGGGCCCCATGGTTTATCGGTTATTTAGATCATTTCCTGAGCGAATTCATCATTTCTGCACCTCCCAATGTGTCTGCCGCTGGCAAGGGTACCGCCGTCACTCCAACATCAGGAGGTAGAACCAGTTTGTTTCCGCCACCTCCTCAGACCGGACCTCAGCAAACTCAACCTACAAAGACTCCACAAAAGGAAGCGACTTCTTCCAATGTAGATGCTGACATCCGGACTATCCTAACCAAGTTGAATCAGAGGTTGGATCAACAAGATAGCAATTCCAAGGTGTTGGCCAATTCCATGATCAAGATGCAGAGGGATCAACAGCTCATCGCTTCGCGGTTTGAAAACGTCTCACCATTGCGTGCAAGGAACCTCAACTTCAACAACACCGAAGGATCTACGCTCCAGAATGAATTTATTCCAATGAATAGTCCACCTCAAACTCCTCAGCTGACATCCTTACCCGGGGACACCCTAATGACGCCACCTTCAGCAGGATTCACCCCGTTCATTCCATTCATTGACAACACCACTGTTACAACTACCACGGATAACTCTGGTTTGCTGAATAATCTTTTAAATAATAATAATTTCAATCGTATTCCTATGGCTGACCCTTTTGCAGGAAACCCACTAGCCAAACAGATGCAGGATCTCAGGGAGCTGATAATGAACGTGCCTGACATAACTCCTCCAATCCAACCAGTGACTCAGAACTTCTACAATCAATCTCGGTTTGTCCCAGTAATTGCAAATGTCGACATCCCAAAGCGTTTCAACGTTCC
Source organism: Adenophora triphylla var. japonica (assembly GCA_022495995.1). Lineage (NCBI taxonomy): Eukaryota > Viridiplantae > Streptophyta > Magnoliopsida > Asterales > Campanulaceae > Adenophora > Adenophora triphylla. The sequence goes on along the minus strand of JAFEMH010005233.1, from coordinate 130,097 downwards.
ATATATGAAGTTGTACGACGGCACCACAGACCCAAAGGAGCATGTTGCTCACTATCAGGAGAAGATGGACATAATCCATATTCCGCTTCAATTCTGGGAGGCTTGCTTATGCAGAGGATTTGGATCGACCTTGGTTGGACCAGCTCTCAAATGGCTGATTAGGCAGCCCATAGGTTCAATTGGTTCATACGCCCAGCTTATCAACATGTTCTATAACCAATTCTCGTGTAGTCGACAATTTGAGAAGCTGACAAGTGACCTCTACAATGTGACCCAACAGCCTAATGAAACTCTGAAAGATTATGTTCACCGGTTCAATAAGGAAGTGCTGGAAATTCCCAATCTTGACATGTCAACAGCCACAGAAGCATTCAAAATGGGACTGAAGAAAGATTCACAGTATTATCAAGATTTGGTGATGACTCCTTGTAAGCGGTTGGAAGAAGTCAGGAGCAGGGCATTGAGATTCATAAGATTGGAGGAAGATGAGCTGCGAAGATCAAAGTCCTCGTCCAAGTTGTCGACATATGACCACCCTGACAGGAAGACTGAATCATCCCATCGCAGGAACAACCGTTCCAATCCTTACCCAAGAATTGATACTAGCAAAATTAATTCAATAGACGGTGAGGATGAAGATAGTGATAATGTGCCTAACATTTCTGATTATTGTTTTTCTGTTGACATTTCAGGTGTACTCTGTGCAATGGGCAACCTAGGGGACAAAGCCAGATGGCCAAAGAAGACGGATAAGCCTACGGGATGGCGTGACAAATCAAAATGGTGCGCTTACCATGAAGACTTTGGGCATGTTACTGAAGATTGCATCGCACTAAGAAAGGAGATCAGTTACTTGCTCTCGAAGGGACATCTTAAGGAGTTGCTGGGATCCAAAAAGAAGAAGGTTGAAAGTGCGGAAGCTCCTCATGAAGTCGAGAGACCAGCTTCTCCCCCAGCATCAACAAAGGTGATCAATTTCATTAGTGGAGGCTCAGAAATATGTGGCACATCCTATTCTGCCGCAAAATGACATGCTAAGGAGTCAAAAGAGGAGAGGCCAGAAAGACAACCAAGAATGTCGACACCCTGCCATGATCCAATCACCTTTGATGAGAGTGATCAAGATAACTTGCTGGAACCCCATCACGACGGCCTAGTTATTTCCTTGCAGATTGCCAATTGTACAATCCGGCGTATCCTGGTTGATGGGGGTAGCTCTGTCAATCTCATTATGTTGTGCACCCTCAAGGAAATGAACATCCCAAAATCGGAGATCATCAAGAAATCCTCAGTATTGGTAGGCTTCAGTGGTGAAGTCAAAGAAACGGTGGGGGAAATAAAGCTTCCAATATACTCAAAGGGCCTCAACACCATGGAGCGGTTCTGTGTAATTGATTGTGCAACATCCTACAATGTCATTCTTGGAAGACCATGGATTCATGGGATGAAGGCTGTCCCCTCCACTTACCATCAGTGTGTGAAGTTCCCAACACCTTGGGGTGTCGCCAAAATATACAGTGATCAGCAGGTGGCTAAGGAATGTTATAAAACTTCAATGAAGGTGTCGACATCTCCAAAACAAGCATAGCAATTACAGAGGAAAGTACGTGAAGTCCTAGAAGCTAGGGAGAACGATGTGAAAGAAGTATTGCTAGACCCTTCCAACCCAAACATCAAGGTACTTATTGGCAGTGACATCCCATCAGATATAGAAAAGAAGCTTGTAGACTTATTAAAAAGCACAATAAAGAGTTTTGCTTGGAGACATGATGACATGACCGGCATCAGCAAAGATGTCATCACTCACAAACTTAACATCGATCCTAGTTTTTAAACCAGTGCACCAGAAATGCAAAAAATTTGCAGAAACAAGAAACCAGATCATCAAGGAAGAGGTAGAGCGCTTACTCAAAGCCAACATGATCCGAGAGGTAGATTATCCAAGATGGTTAGCAAACGTGGTTGTAGTTGAGAAGAAGAATGGGAAATGGCGAGTCTGTGTTGACTTCACCGACTTAAATAAAGCCTGTCCAAAAGATCCTTTTCCTCTGACTCACATAGATTTGTTAGTTGATGCCACATCCGGACATGAGCTCCTTACCTTCATGGATGCATCTTCAGGATTCCAGCAAATCCAGATGGAACCATCTGACCAGGAGGACACTGCCTTCATAACGCCAACATGTATTTATTGTTATATTGCTATGCCTTTTGGACTAAAAAATGCAGGTGCAACATATCAGAGGCTCGTCAACAAAATGTTCAAAGATCAGATTGGGGACACAATGGAAGTATATATTGACGACATGGTAGTAAAATCCAAGAAAGCCGAAGATCACATAAGCAACTTATCTCGAAGCCTTTGACATCTTGGATTGTTTCAATATGAAACTTAATCCCGACTAAATGCAACTTTGGAATGAAGGCGGGGAAGTTTTTGGGTTACATGGTTACTAAAAGAGGCATTGAAGCGCCCCGAGCAGTATACGTGCTATTATTAACCTGTCGTCACCTCAATCTGTCAAGGACGTCCAAAGATTGACAGGAAAGATGCTGCACTCACCAAGTTCATTTCAAAATCCTCGGATCGATACAAACCTTTCTATGACATCCTAAGGAAGAACAAGAAGTTCCAGTGGGAAAACCAACATGAAGAAGCCTTTCAGGAGCTCAAAACTTACTGTCGACACCTCCATTATTGGCCAAGCCTCGGGAGGAGGAACATCTTTACATCTACTGCAGCGGTATCGGAAGGCGGCTGTTAGTGAAGTCTTGGTGACAGTAACGAGATGGTAGTCGGCAACCCATCTACTATATAAGTAAGACACTTTTAGATGCGAGACCAGGTATTCTCATTTACAGAAGTTAATTTTAGCTTTGATAGCTTCTATTAAATTAAGGCACTATTTTGAAACACATACTATAATTGTACGCACTAACTATCCTATTAAGAATGTTATGAGAAAACCAGAGATGTCAGGTCGAATGGCGAAGTGGTTTGTACAATTAAGCACATACGACATTAAATATGAGCCCAGAACAGTAATAAAATCTCAAGCTCTAGCTGATTTTGTGGCTGACTTTAGTCCAACCATGCAACAAGAGGTGGAATTGGAGGTTCAGCAACTTCAAGATGATGACATCCTGAAGATCTGGACTCTCTACACAGATGGTGCTTCTAACATGAGAGGTATAGGTCTTGGTGTTGTACTAAAATCGCCACAAGGGGACATAATACCACAATCCATCAGCTGCAGTTTCAAGGCCACTAATAATGAAGCAGAATATGAGGCATTAATTGCAGGTTTAACAGCGACCCAGGACCTAGATGTCAAGCATATATGGGTGTTTATGGATTCTTTGCTAATTGTTAACCATTACAACGGATCCTACATAGCAAAAAATGCAAAGATGACAACATATTTGAAAATTGTAAAAATTCTGGCGGCCAAATTCAAAACATTTACTTTGGAACAGATTCCACGAGAGGAAAATTCTCAAGCAGATGCTCTGGAAAACTTAGGTTCAGCCTTCAAAAGCATTTCACAGACAAGTATCCCAATTGTGCATGTTGACATCCCAGCAATTGATCATCTTGAGCTGTTCGTTCTAGATGTCGACGTACCTTCCCCTCCAGCAGCAACTTCTTGGATAGCTCCTATTATCAAGTATCTCTTAGATGATACGATCCCAGTCGAGGAGAAAAATTCTAGAGCCTTCAGGGTAAGAGTATCTAAGTATTTACTTATTGATAACCTTTTGTTTAGAAAATCTGCTGCAGGTCACTACTTAAGATGTCTAGAAGCAGACCGAGCTCATCAGGTTCTTAAGGAACTGCATGAAGGACAGTGTGGAAATCATACCGGGGGCAGAAGTCTGCATACCAAGGCTCTGAGGATGGGCTATTTTTGGCCCACAATGAGAAGAGACGCCGCAGACTATGCAAAGAAATGTGACTCCTGTCAACGACATGGGGACATCCTGCACCAGCCAGCTGAACTATTGCATCCTATCCTGTCGCCATGGCCGTTTATGGTTTGGGGAATGGACATCGTAGGAAAATTACCCAGGGCACCAGGAGGAAGAGTATTTCTATTAGCTATTTCTCTAAATGGGTAGAAGCTGAGGCGTACGTACAAGTTCGTGACAGAGAAGTAATCTCTTTCATCAAAAGAAATATATTCAGCCGATTTGGGATACCTTCAGAGATAATTTGTGATAACGGATCCCAATTTATTAGTAAGAAAATCCAAGATTTCTTGACATCTTGGGGAGTCAAGATGGTGACATCTTCACCTGTTCACCCTCAAGCCAATGGACAGGCAGAATCTAGCAACAAAATAATCATAAGCAACTTAAAAAAGAGACTGAACCAGAAGAAAGGACGAAGGGCAGAAGAGTTTCCAATGGTTCTATGGGCTGACAGGACGACATCTAAGAATGCTACTGGTCAAACTCCCTATTCACTTGTATTTGGGACAGAATTAGTTATTCCAGCAGAAGTACTTGTACCTACGGCCAGATACAATTTGTTGACATATGAACATAATAAAGACATCTTGACATATGACTTGGATACCTTAGACGAACTAAGGGACATGGCCAAAGTTCGGATGGCAGCATATCAACAAAGGGTAGCCAGATCTTACAACAAAAACGTAAGGGTTAGAAGGTTCCAAGTAGGAGATTTAGTCCTACGAAAGGCATTCCAATATACAAAGGAGCTCAATGCAGGAAAGCTCGCCCCAAAGTGGGAAGGACCCTACCTAATAGATGCACAGGCCGGGAAAGGAGCATATCGTCTGTCAACCTTGAATGGCCAAATGATACCACGAAGTTGGAACGCCATTCACCTTAAAAAGTATTACATCTAAACAATGCTCCCCTTAAACTCATCTCATCCCAGGTATGGACAATCCTTTATTTATTTGTAACCTTCCATTTTCCTATTTACTGTTTTCTTACTTCATTACAAATCAAAATGTCGCTAACACAACTTGTGGAGAGGCGTCAACATAGTTGACGTCCATTTTTAACATGTCTTTGTCTTATGAGGTGTTGACATACGGAAATGGGGACATATCGAAAGTACGTAAAGTCAGAAGAACAACGAATTCTCCTCTGTCAGAGACTGGCCATCTCTTCTCAAGTAAAGGTGCATAATCTCTTCTAAGGTTTAAAGAGTTAATTACCTCTTTCTTAAGATGTTAGGTTACCACACCTTCGCCTGGAGCGCAAGTTATCTCTTTAATTGAGGTGTGGGGTGGCCCTATATGGGTAAACTCATATAGCTTACACATTCTCACTCAGTTAAATGATTGATCTCATGTTTTATTCTTATGGTTATGACATGTACGTGTCATCTTAAGTATCTACCGCTTTGACATACTAACATGTCACCTTACGAGCATAACAAATGACCATCCAAAGAAAAATTTCATCCAAAATAAAACAAGCCTTGACATGCTTGAAAATTACTAAACCACAACTAAGCTAAAGTTACCATAAGAACATCACTAAAAAGTTAAAAACAACATCCAAACTGCCAAAGTTAAAACGCAAAAGTGTTGGACCAACCCAACACATAAAAGAAATTGTCTTCGGTCCTTATGGACCTATTACATAACCAAACAAAACTAAAATTGTCTTTGGGATTCCACCCCAGTTAAACCAACAAAAAACCAAGAACAAACTTACTTAACCTTTTCAGATGGCATCTGCCTCAGGTGTTGCTTTGGGAGTAACTTCTCCAACCGCTGCTGCTTCCTTTGCAGTCGCTTCATATGGGCTTGATGACACCTCACCCTCATCTATTGGCTCACCTGTCAGCTTGGAGAAGTAGGCATATTCTTTATTGATATCCCAGCTCTGAGCCTTTCCTTCCTGGAATTCCTTCATCATCTTGATCTTACATTGGGAAACGGTTTTAGCAGCAGCCAATTTGCAAGAACCTTTCACTTCTGCAATCTCCTTAAGATTATCTTCCTCACTTTTTGCCAAGTTGTTCAATAATTCCTTCACCGTCTGCTCCTGCTCTTCCAACGACTTAACTTGTTGCTCCAAGGTCTTTTCATGTCCTTTCACCTTGCCCTCTAACATTATCTTCTCCTTCTTAAGCAAGGCAATATTAGCTTTAGACTTCTTCTTCAGCATCTCCATTTCTTTTACCAGATCTTCCAAATATCCTACAGCCTGTAAAATAATAGCTTGACATCAAAAGGTGTTATAAAAAACTTTTGAAACAGTTAAAACCCAGTTAGTATCATCTTACCCCTGCTGCAAAACTCATACATTTCTTTTTGAATTCTCCCACTGGCATTCCTTCAAAAGTATCTCCAACATCGATCACCTCCTCTTGGATAGCCTTCCTCTTTCTCACCCTGGAGCCAATCCCCGCGCTCTCATCTAAAACAGGGATCTTCTTAGGAACAGGCGGAGGTTTCATATCAATCTTAAGAGCGGACTCATCAAACATGGCTGTCAGAAATGCCTGCCCAGACAAAGGCCCTGGCCAGCCTCTCAGCCCTAAGCCGGCTATCATCGGAACCATCAAAAATAGGAGGGCAGGCTCGGCTCTGTGCCTCAATTGCCCCATGAATCTCTCCCAGCTCATACCCATTGCCCTTCCTATCCTAGAGAGCAATCCCAACTAACTCCAGCATCTCATCGTCACCCAGGGGCTCAGGCTCATTGACAGGCTCAACTGCAAAGATAGGCTGACCGGTGAATGGCAACCCGATAATGACTACGAAGTCGTAGGGGGTGACTGTGGCCTCGCCCCAAGTAAAGTGGAAAGAGTGGGTGGTCTCCCACCAAAACTCACGAAAAGCCTTCATCAGCTCCACACTCCTCTTTATGTCCCCAATGGCCTCCGCCATCTCAAAGAACTGCCCAAATCCGGCTGCATACACCAAACCCTTGGGCGAATGCGCCTGAGGCTCATCCAAAGCCGCCCAATCACCTCAGACGATCCCCGAGTGCGTAGCCCCTGCAGGTAAACACAGCACATGTATCAAAATATATCTCAGTCAACTACATATCATCATGTTTTGAATGCAATCATTGTTCTCTTTGGGTCCGTCCCAAGTGTTCAAAAATAATGGGTCCATCCCAATCTTTGCACAAAAATAATGGGTCCGTCCCAATCTCTTCACAAAAAAGCATGGGTCCATCCCAACCTTTTCACAAAAATCGTTATCTTTGGGTCCGTCCTACGTTTTTCCACAAAATCATCATTATTGCTTTGGGTCCGTCCCACTTTTCTTTACAAAATCAATGATTTTCGTCTCGGGTCCGTCCCATCTTATTTACAAAAATTAGTTTAATTCTTAGATTTAATTCATGCATTTTATCACTACATTCATTGCAATTTCATTTTAAGCAATTACCCAAAGTATGCAATTTTTCAAAAATTCAAAATTTCAAAATCTGTGAATAACAAGTTTTGCAAGAATCTTACCTCAGCTTTTCTACCGACCGAGGTATGTTTATCCTCCTGTGGGTAGAAATGTCCTCGCGGAGCTTGAGGAACAAAGGGCCGGTAGTTCCTCTTTATTTTCTTCCTTCGATCCGCCAACTCCGCTTGTTGTTCCGCTTTCTTCGTCGAGCGTAGACGAGGAGGCATTGTTGCAAGAAGATTTCAAGAAGCTTAAACAAAATCTGAATCGAAACCCTAACTTTTCTCTTCTTTCTCCTCTCGTTCTCTCGGCGTCTGTTTGGGTGTTGTGATTCAAAAGCCGAACTGCTTCAATTTAATTAAGTTTGTCTGCATGGCCTGCTAGGTCGTGCGACACAACCTGCCCATGGGGCTGATTTTCCAATTTTACCTCTGTGGCCTATTCACCCTTTCACCCCTGTGGCTGATTTTCCAATTTTATCCCTGTGGCCCATTTCATTACTTTTGCCCCTGGCATTTTCAATAATCAAAAATTCTCGGGTCCGTCCCTGTCACAAAAATTCTCGGGTCCGTCCCTCATCATAAAAAATTCTCGGGTCCGTCCCTCGTCACAAAAATTCTCGGGTCCGTCCCTCGTCACAAAAATTCTCGAGTCCGTCCCTCGTCATAAAAAATTCTCGAGTCCGTTCCTCAAGTCAAAAATCCTCGGGTCCGTCCCTATCAAGTCAAAAATCCTCGGGTCTGTCCCTCTCAAGTCAAAAATCCTCGGGTCCGTTCTTCTCGAGTCAAAAATCCTCGGGTCCGTCCCTCAAGTCATAAAAATCATCGGGTCCGTCCCTCTCTTAAAAAAAATCATCGGGTGACTCCCCCTCCAGTCAAGTCTCGGGTGACTCCCCCTCCAGTCAAATCTCGAGTGACTCCCCTTACAGTCAAGTCTCGGGTGACTCCCTCTCCAGTCAAAGTCTCGGGTGACTCCCCCTCTAGTCAAATCTCGGGTGACTCCCCTTACTGTCAAATCTCGGGTGACTCCCCGTACAGTTAAATCTCGGGTGACTCCCCCTTCAGTCAAAGTCTCGGGTGACTCCTCCTCCAGTTAAATCTCGGGTGACTCCCCTTACAGTCAAATCTCAGGTGCCTCCCCCTCCAGTCAAATCTCGGGTGACTCCCCTTCCAGTCAAAGTTCCGGGCGACTTCCCCCCAATAGTCACTTCTCCGAACTACGATCCGGCTTGATTCCCTCATAGGGATACATAGGAATTCTTTCCAAAAAAGGTCCAGCCATTTGATCGCTTCGATCTTTCTCTTGTTTGAGGCACTGCAAGTTCTCACTCCTTCGAACTACGATCTGGCTTGATTCCCTCCTAGGGATACGTAGGAATCCTTTCCCCAAAAGGTCCAGCCATCCAACCTCATCAATCATTTTCCTCCATCTACCATACCCCCAGCAGGTCCAGCAAGTTGACCACTTTGGTCTAACTTTCCCATCAGCCGCTCATTGGGCTTGGTATCCATCTTATCGACAACCTCACTTCTTCCATAAGTGACATTGCCAAGGGGCTCTGTAAGTACCCCAATCCAATTCGCGACCTAATAAAAGTGTCTTTTACACAATAAAAGTATACTAGGGTGCGATTTGGTAAATTTTCTGTCCATTTCGAGACTTCCTGAAACTTTTTATAAGTTTCTTGCTAAGGAAGTGCCTTTCGGTCCTTTTCCATGCAGAAGGACGTGTGAGGTATTATTCAGTTGGGACATATAAGGAATTATCAAAGAAAGGTCCAGAATACGCCAACTTGCATGCTTCCAGAAGGAAAACGGTTATGCCTCCTTTAGCCGTGTGACACAACAAGCCATGACGATCATTCCAGGCTGCCACCTTGCATGTTCTAGAAGGAAAATGGTTATCATCGTTCAGTCGTGCGACACAAGTTGCCACTTCCCATGCAACTATAAAATGGACCCTCCCCCTCTCATTTCTGGAGCCCTTCCAGCCTCCCTAAGGTTACTCTGCCAAAATCTCCCCATAACAACATTCCTCTCCTCATTCATACTCAAAACACACACCAATTCCTCCCAATTCTCTCATCTCTCTTCGCAAACCACCCAAGTTCTTCTCTATACATCCATACACATCATTGAGGATTCAATCCTCCATTGTTCCTGAGCTTGCATCCAGCTCCTGAAGCTGATTTGAAGGTTCTCTATACCGACTTGGTATAGAGAAAGTGGACTACAAGGGTAACGATCTCTATCCCTCCCTCTATTTCTCTTCATCTTCTCTATGATCCATTATGCACAAGCTGCTGATGAGATTTGACCGCAATCTCTCTGTTTAAAGTCTCTAATGATGTAGATCATTGCATGTTATTGTTTGGTTTTATGGTATAATTTTGATTTATTGGTGCATGTTCATCAAGAGAGTGTGGATCCCCCATATCCACACCCTCTTGAATGTCATTTGTTAATTTCTCTACTCTCTGATATCCATTCATGATGTAATTTGATATTATAATTACTTGATGTTTCTGTGATTTTAGCCTTGTAAAACCTATGCAAGGTGGCCATTAGTGTCACGCGACACAACTGGACATGTGGTGTCCTGTATCACGCGACACAAGTAGCCCCTTGCAGTAGGTTCAGTTCAGTTGTAATTTATGTTCGATCTTCATTGTAATTGGGATGTGGCCTCCCTTACCAAATGGTTCACAAGTTGTAGTTCCTCAGTTTATCAATAAAAGCAAGGCATATTTGTCATAATTTGTCTCACACCTTTGCACACATTTATGAATGATTGGATGTTATTTTTATAGAAAGACTCGTTTACGAGGCGTGTTGGGTGAACTCTCGGTTCTTCCCAACATGTAACATGACCCCCAAACCCTTTTCTCTATTTTCAAAAGGTTTTTCAAAGTGTACCTCTTAAACATGGCGTGGCGACTCCCAAAAAACTTTCTTTTAATCGGCGAGCGTACATTCAGTCAAGTCTCGGGTGACTCCCCATCCAGTCAAGTCTCGGGTGACTCCCCCTCCAGTCAAATCTCGGGTGACTCCCCCTCCAGTCAAGTCTCGGGTGACTCCCCCTCCAGTCAAAGTTTCGGGCGACTTCTCCCCAATAGTCACTTCTTCGAACTATGATTAGGCTTGATTCCCTCCTAGGGATACGTAGGAATCCTTTCCCAAAAAGGTCCAGCCATCCAACCGCATCAGTCATTTTCTGTCATTTGCCGTACCCCCAGCAGGTCCGACAATTTGACCACTCTGGTCTATCTTTCCCATTAGCCGCTCATTGGGCTTGGGATCCGTCTTATCGACAACCTCACTTCTTCCATAAGTGACGTTGCTGAGGGGCTCTGTAAGTATCCCAATCCAATTTGCGACCCTTTATAAGTGCCTTTTAATATAATAAAATTGCACTAGGGGCGTTTTGGTAAATTTCCGGTCCATTTCGAGACTTTCGGGAACTTTTTATAAGTTTCTCGCAAAGAAAGTACTTTTAAGTATTTTTCCATGCAAAAGGACCTACAGGAAATTATTTGTTTTGGACCTGTTGGGAATTAACTCGGAATGTTCCAGAACAGGTTGTTGGCGCCAGAAACGGTTAAGTGGCTCGTCAAGTCATGCGACACAACGAGCCACGAAAAGCCACAGCGGTGGGTCGTGCAACACAACTAGCCCTCATCATGTAGCTATAAATAAGACCTTTCCCCTCTCATTTCGGGATCCCTTTTTGACCTACTGTTACTCTGCCCAAATAGCAGCGTAACACACACAGCAAAACACACCCAATTCTCTCCCTCTCACACCCAACTCTCTCCCTTTCTCCCTCAATTCAATCCAACTCCCACACCATCACTTAGATCCTCAATCCACCATCCTTCCGAAGTTCAATTCGACTCTGAAGCTGATTTAGAAGGATTCTATACCTAACTTGGTATAGAATTTGCGGATCTCCAAGGGTAACTAATTATCTCCTTCCTTTTCTCTCATATATTTGCTCTCTTTCATAATTCATGCAATCTATCTTCATTTGATTTGATAATTAGACTCTATCTGTTCTAATTGTTGAATTCCAATCGCAATCTCTCTGTTTAATTCATTTTGTTTGGTATAATTTCATGTTCATGGGTTGATCTTGGTGTAATTGTTGTTTGTTCATCAAGGGAGTGTGGATCTCCCCATATCCATACCCCTTTGGTCGATTATTTGTTGATTCATGTATTTTCTGAGTTGAATTGATGTTGTAATTCGATCTGGATAGATTTCTGTTCAGTCTGCTTTCAATCTGTATAGTTTCTGCAGATTGGAAACCTATGTCACGCGACACAACCTGCCAGGCTGAGTCCTGTGTCACACGACACAACTAGCCAGACAGATCATGTGTCACGCGACACATCTTGCCACTTTGCAGAAGCTCTTTTCCAATTGTAACCTGTTCTTAGATCTGTAAACTGGGATGTGGCCCCCCATTGTGCCAAGTGGCTCACGAGTTGTATATATCTCACTTTATCAATAAAATTCATTTATCACATTTCTTGTCTTACATGATTGCACACACTTACGAATATATATTGGATGTTTGTTTGTTGAAAGACTCGTTTATGAGGCGTGTTGGGTGAACTCTCGATTCTTCCCAACACGTAACCTGACCCCTGAACCCTTTTCTCTAATTTCAGTTTTTCAAAGTGTACCTCTTAAACATGGTGTGGCGACTCCCAAAACTTCCTTTTAATTCGGCAAGCGTACATTCACACTCTCACTCTCACAGTCAATGTCTGGTGTAACGTCTCGCTTTCGCTCCTTACTTCTCCCTCCATTTCCCAAAATCCACCCGGCCACACCTCCCCCTCTCCCATCAACCCCACTACAAACCTGCCTGAACAAGCCTCCCAAACTACCTACACACCTGCTCCTTTGCCGCTGAACCAGACTCAATCAGCCAGATCGCGCGATCGCCCCTTGGAAGGGAGCGATCGCCCCCTTTTTCCAGAAACTTCGCGCGATCGCCCCCTCCAACCCGCGCGATCGCCCTCTCAGCAGCAACCCCATTCCTCCTCCTGATGCTATACCTCCTTCTGGCCCTGTCACTCGATCGCAAAACAATATACACAAGCTAATACAGAAATTAAACCTGCAAGCCTCTCTTAAAACCCCATAACCAAACACCATAACCCAAGCCCTTAAAAATCCCCTTTGGAGTAACGCCATACAAAAAGAATTTGATGCTCTCTTACAGAATAACACTTGAGATCTTGTGCCTCCCACTTCCTCTGTAACGACCCTAACCCTAGGCACTATTTTAGCATCCCATAATGTGCATTTTATGTTATTTGTTGATATTATGTGCTCACTTTATGTCTTTGACTGTTTATGAAAAGTTAGTATGTTTATGAATTAACTTTAAGGCCTTAGGGTTTAATTGGAAATAAAATAAAGTGTGGGGTGAAATTATATTAATTGAAAATAAATAAATTGTTATAAGTAGTGGAGGTGGGTAGTGTAAATAATTGAAGTTGTGGTGTAGTTGCATTTTTCTAAACCTTGGAGGGCTTAGTTGTACATCTTTGGAAGATTTAATTTAATGTAGGGATGGGGGGCCATGCCTCTCCCTTTTTCCATCACCTCCTCCATTTCAAACCCTCCCATGCCTCCCCATTTTCTTCAATCATCTTCTTCCCCTTCCAATTTCTCCATGGAAAAACCAAGTTTAAACCGTTCCTTCCAAAAACCCTAGTAAATTCAATCCTTCTTCATTTTACGATCCGGTTGTACTTTCTTGTTCGGGGCGGCGAGGGGAACGCATCAAGCTAGAGAAATCATTGTTTCATCTCATATTGTTAAAGTGAGTTATTATGACTTTCCTTCAATTAAATGTTCATAAAATATTTGATGTTGATATTGTTGTTATAATTGTTGTTTGAGATGTTAGAACACTTTCTTGGGGTTGAGAAAGGGAGTAATGACCTAAAAATATGTTGTGGTTCATGGAAGTTGATAAAGAGTGTAAGAATATGGTTTGAGTTAGAATAAGAATGTAAAATTGAAATGCGGTGATGAAATGAGTAAGAAATCAAATTGTAAGTAGTCTAGGTTTATAATACCTTGGGTTTGAATGATTTAGAATGAGGTTTTTCAAAGTTAGCAATCCCTTTTAGGTTCACAAAATAGAGGAAGTTTGGTTGGATTTTGGTTTCTTGGGTTATTGCTTGAAACCAGCTGCTGATGTCTGATTTTGGCCGTGGCATGAGTCGTGCCCCTTGGCACGAGTCGTGCCCATGGCCAATTCGTGGAAATGACTCGTGGATTTAGGGTAAATCGTTTTGATCATTTTGGGGCTGAAATGGAACGAGTCTTGCTATAGAGCACGAGTCGTGCCCTATGGGGTGACGAGTCGTTCCCTTGTAGGGACAACTGTTTCTGGAGGGGGACCAAGGGGGCACGAGTCGTGCCCTGGGGCACGAGTCGTGCCTTGGCCTGGTAACTCTTGACCATTTTCCAAGCTGTTTAAACCCAATTTAACTAGGATATAAATGAACCCTCTTTAACCTAGATTAAAGTAGAATACTTGGGCCACACAATGACACCTTAATTGGTTAAAATGGAATTGTGGAAGTACTTTAAATATTGCTCGAAAAACGCTTGGCAGCCTTGTTTGGCAACTTAACAAATGTGACTCCAACTTGGTAAATTTAGCTTGGACCTTTATAGAGGCCATGTATTGTTGTATATTGACTATGTAGGGTTGGTTGATGATACCTTGTTACCTTACTTGCATACATATTCATTGATTGTGCTATGCATAGTGTATTAAATAAATGTTGCACTATGATATTGTTGAACATGAGTATAATTTACCATGTGGTTATATTTCTTATCCCTTTTGTGGATTTTATTTCAAGTAACTATTATGTGCTTGAACTTGTGTTAATCAGCTGATGTTGGGGGTATAGCGTAATACGATCAATTATGGAAAGTGTGACCTAATGTGATCGGATTATGTTTTACCTGTGACCATCCCCTTCTGTGGCCACAGACTGGGGTTATAGCATCTGTATTGAGCCAAAAGCCTTACAGAGTTGCTACTATCTTATATGGTTCCCTGAAAAACGGGTCTTATAAGACGTGAATAATGCTCAAGCAGTTCACTAATTAGTGGAGTTTTATCTCCAATGTTGTACGACTATTGTTCAGACGGAAAAAGGTAAACTGAGGTAATGTAAGGTGTTTACAGCTTTCCCAATGTGTTATATGCACCTTGTTATGTGTTGCATCTTATTTGGCATATTGCTGCATTCATAATAGCTTGCTGAGATTTATTCTCACCCCTCTCCCTTTAATGTTTTTAGATCCCGAGACAGGCGGACCGGCCAAGTAAGGACGAAGAGGAGTTTGGAAGTGGTATTTTGGGATTGTCGGGGTATGTATAGGTTGGCGTAGAAAGTTGTATTTTGGTATAATTCCTTTATGGAGTTGTGTATATAAAAAACTTAGTTTCTACGTTATAACCGAAATATTTTGTAACTAAAATAGGTTGTTACTTTCAAAATTGTTCAACTCTTCCTCCAATGAGGAGAGGAGTGGAGTTATTTTGAAATTTTTATGTTAAGTACGTTTAAGTATGTAAGTTAAATCAAAGTTTTTAAAAGTTTAGGTGAATTGAGTTAGTTTGGGGACGCTCCAGATCGGGACACGTGTTAGGTTCCGGGTCGTGGTCCCTACAGTTGGTATCAGAGCTCGGTTAGAGTTCTCGGGTAGAGTCTACCTGAGTGAGAGTGTGTGATAACTGACGCCGAGTGTTTAATGCAGGAGTTTGTTCTAATGGCGGGAAATGATTATGATCAGACTCGGGCTTTGGGCAATGTTGGTAATCCGAATGCAGAAATGATGGACATGTTTCGAGTGTTTCTACAAAATATGGCAAATCAAGGTAGGGCTCAACAGCAACCAGAAGGTAGGCAAGGGCACCATGGCCTAGAGAAATTTGTGAAGATGGCACCCCCGAGTTTCAATGGAGATCCGGATCCATTGAAGGCAGAGAGTTAGCTTGAGGCAATGAATAAGATTTTTGCAGCAATGGAGAGTCTGGATGCAAAAAAGGTGAGATGCGCTGTCTTCAAGTTAGAAGGACCTGCTGAGCATTGGTGGCAAGTAGTGAAGGATGGCTGGGATCGGGACCTTATACCACAGACTTGGGAGAACTTCACACGCAAGTTCCGAGATCATTTCATTCCAATGGTTACAAGGGATAAGAAGGAAGTCGAGTTTTTGAAACTGGAGCAAGGGACAATGACCATAGCACAGTATTCTGCCAAGTTTACAGAGTTAGCCCGATATTGTCCTCATTTGGTGCCGGAAGAAGAAAGGCAGATCTACCGGTTCGTGAAAGGTTTAAGGGTGGAGTTTTGGAAGCAGTTATTGATGCACGACTTCATCAACTATCAAGCGGCCGTGAATATGGCGTATCGGATTGAGAATGATATAGAAGAGCATCGTAGTAAATCTGAAGGTGGAAGTAAGAATAGATTCCAAGGTCAAGGTTCTGGGCAGAATAGAGGGCAGCCAAGGACATCAACTCCGGGAGCAGGCAGAGGAGGAAATGTGGCGGCTCCGACAAACCGTTCGACTCCAGGTCAGTTTGGGGCATTGTGTGGATTTTGCAAGAAGCCAGGACATTCAGAGGATAGGTGTTGGAGCAAGCAAGGAAAATGTTTAGAGTGTGGGGCAACAGGCCATTTCCGGAAGAATTGTCCTAAGTGGCAAAGGAAGCAAGCTTCGGGTAGCGGACAAGGGGGACAAGGTGGTGGTGTGAAAAGAGATATCGAAGGGAAATCCAGGGATAGAGTGCAAGGTCGAGTGTTTGCCTTGGGTAGAGGAGAGGTCGATCCTAATGCTGTCATTAGAGGTATAGTTCCTGTCTCAGGAGTTAAGGCCCGCATTCTTATAGATCTCGGGTCTTTCCATTCTTTTGTGGCATCTCATTTTGCATTTGCATTGCATAAATTTCCTGAATCTATGCCTTATGTGTTGGAGGTTTCTACTCCCATGGGAGAGTGCCTCGCATCTTCTTTGATATATCATGGTTGTGATGTGACTATATGTGGGCATGTGTTGCCAGTGGATTTGGTAGAGTTACCAATCCGTGACTTTGATGTGATCCTTGGGATGGATTGGTTGAGTCAGTGTCATGCTTTGGTAGACTGTCGTAGAAAGCGAGTCTCATTTGCTATGCCTGATGTGCCTACTTTTATATTTGATGCGGACAAATCTATATTCGGTATACATGTTATTTCTGCTTTAAAAGCTAGAAAAATGCTATCTAAGGGGTGTGCGGGGTACTTGGCTTATGTGGTAGATTCAAGTAAGAAGTCCCCCGAATTAGCTCATGTCCTGGTTGTTAATGAATTTAGTGATGTGTTTTCAAGTGAGTACTCTATGCCTTCGGATTGTGAGATAGAGTTTTGTATTGACCTAGTGCCCGGTACCACACCTATTTCTAAAGCACCCTATAGAATGGCTCCGGCTGAATTAAAAGAGTTGAAGGTTCAGTTGCAAGAATTGCTAGACCAGGGTTTTATTAGCCCAAGTGTGTTACCGTGGGGAGCACCGGTTTTGTTTGTTCGGAAGAAGGATGGTACCTTAAGATTATGTATTGATTATCATTTGTTGAACCAAGAAACCATAAAGAATAAATACCCTCTTCCGCATATAGATGATTTGTTTGACCAACTTCAAGGTTCCGTTATCTACTCTAAATTTGATTTGAGAAGCGGATACCATCAGTTGAAGATTAGACAGGATGACATTGCAAAGACAGCTTTCAGAACTAGATATGGTCACTATGAGTTCGTTGTGATGCCTTTTGGGATGACTAATGCTCTGGCCGTATTCATGGATATGATGAACCGTATCTTCAAGCCGTATCTTGACAGTTTTGTGGTGGTATTCATAGACGACATACTTGTTTACTCTAAGTCCCGAGAGGAGCATGAAAATCATTTGAGGATTATCTTATCAGTCCTTCGTGAGAAGCAGTTGTACGCCAAGTTCAGCAAGTGCGAGTTTTGGCTTGAGCAAATCTCTTTCTTGGGGCATATGGTGTCTAGTTCGGGGATTTCCGTAGACCCTTCAAAAATCAAAGTCGTGGTCAATTGGAAGCAACCTTCAACTGTGACCGAGGTTCGTAGCTTTCTTGGTTTGGCGGGGTATTACCGAAGGTTCATTGAGGGTTTTTCTCGAATTGCGACTCCGTTGACAAGGTTGACTCGGAAAGATGTATCTTTTGTATGGGATTTCAAATGTGAAGCAAGTTTCAATGAGTTGAAGAAGAGGTTGACAACGGCTCCTATTCTTACCCTTCCGGATGGTTGTGAGAATTTTGTCATTTATAGTGATGCCTCGAAGGCGGGATTGGGATGTGTACTAATGCAAAATGGGAAAGTGATTGCGTATGCCTCTAGGAAGTTATCGCCGGCTGAACAGAATTACCCTACTCATGACATGGAATTGGCTGCGATTGTGTTTGCGTTGCATAAGTGGAAACATTATCTTTATGGGGCGAAATTTGAGATTTTCACCGACCATAAGAGTTTGAAGTATTTGTTTACCCAAAAGGAATTGAATAATCGGCAAAGAAGATGGTTAGAGTTCTTGAAGGATTTTGATTGTGTGATTTCTTATCATCCGGGGAAGGCAAATGTAGTGGCGGATGCTATTAGCCGAAAGGCTTATGTGACAGCTTTGAGTTCCCGAGAATTGAGGAGTGAAGTAATAATTGCGAATGTGCGAGCCGTTCCTACTTTGTATGGGGATTTGAAGGAAGCTCAACAAAGTGATCCGGAGTTGAAGAAAATTTTAGGCCAAGTGCAAGATGGGAAAGCCGGGGAATTCGCGTTGAATAGAGATGCAATTTTAACCTTCCAAGGAAGAATTTGTGTTCCTTCATCACCGGAGATCAAGAGACGTGTTCTAGAGGATGGTCATAAGTCCAAGTTTGCGATTCATTCGGGTAGTACGAAAATGTATCAAGACTTGAAGCGTGGATATTGGTGGAATGGAATGAAAAGGGAGATTGCGGAGTATGTGTCTAAGTGTTTAACTTGTCAACAAATCAAGGTCGAGCATCAGAGACCGGCGGGACTACTTCAACCATTAGACATTCCGGAGTGGAAATGGGAAGGGATTTCGATGGATTTTGTATCGGGTTTGCCTCTTACCGCAAAGAAGATGGATGCTATTTGGGTTATTGTGGATAAATTGACAAAGTCGGCTCATTTTCTTTCGGTGTCAACCAAGTTCTCGATGGAGAAGTTAGCTCAGTTGTATATGAAGGAGATTGTTAGACTTCACGGGGTTTCGGTTAGTATTGTTTCCGATAGAGATCCGAGGTTCACTTCTAGATTTTGGAGAGCATTGCATGAAGCCTTGGGTTCTAAACTATGTTTTAGTACGGCGTTTCATCCTCAAACCGACGGTCAGTCCGAAAGAACCATTCAGATACTTGAGGATATGTTACGGGCTTGTGTGATGGATTTTCAATTGTCTTGGGAAGATCACCTACCATTAGTTGAGTTTGCTTACAACAACAGTTATCAGTCTAGTATTGAGATGGCTCCGTATGAGGCGTTGTATGGTAGAAAGTGTAGATCTCCGATGTGTTGGGACGAGGTTGGTGAAGCAAGGCTTTGGGGCCCGAATTTGGTTAGAGATTCGACGGAGAAAATTAAAGTGATTCGTGATAGATTGAAGACGGCTCAGAGTAGACAGAAAAGCTATGCCGACAATAGAAGGCGGGACTTATCTTTTCAAGTGGGTGACTTCGTGTTCTTGATGGTCTCTTCGAGGACGGGAATTAAAAGGTTTGGTTATAAGGGTAAATTGGCTCCGAGGTTCGTTGGTCCGTTTGAGATTCTAGAAAAGATTGGGGATTTGGCTTACCGATTAGCATTACCTCCATCCTTTTCTTTGCTTCATGATGTGTTTCATGTTTCAATGTTGAGAAAGTATTGTCATGACCCCTCTCATATTTTGAGTTCTCCTCCCGATGAGATTCAAGCGGATATGTCATATGTTGAAGAACCATTGAGAGTCTTGGAGTTTCAGGTTAAGGAAATTGAGAACTAAGAGCATTCCGGTAGTGAAGATCATGGAAGAATCATACCATTGAGGAAGCAACGTGGGAGCTAGAGTCGGAAATGAGAGAGAAATATCCTTGGTTGTTTGAACGCGCAAGTAAGTCTTTTTAAAATTCGGGGCGAATTTTCTTTAAGGGGGAGTGAGTGTAACGACCCTAACCCTAGGCACTATTTTAGCATCCCATAATGTGCATTATATGTTATTTGTTGATATTATGTGCTCACTTTATGTCTTTGACTGTTTATGAAAAGTTAGTATTGTAAGTACCCAAATCCGGATCGTCAAAATCCGTCAGAAAGTTAACCGAAATCCGTTAACTGGCCCGCTCCAGGTTAACCGGAACTCGTTAAACTCCCCGTTACCATGCCAACGAGACGTCCCGGGACTGCCCTGTGCATCCCGACATCGAAGCGTACTTAACACGTGTCATCTCACGTAAAAGTATGGCTTTCCCTGAAAAACGCACTTTCCGGCACTTTCCGGGGGCGTTTCGGACATTTTCCGGACTGTTATTTTAAAAAAAGGGACAAAACCGGGACCGGGGAACGAACTCCCACGCATTTGGTGAGTCATGGGACACGTGGCAGCCATGCCACAGCCCACACATCACCTTTCAATCAGAAATCAAAGGGAAAAGACTAAAATACCCCTGGTATACAGTCAAAGTCCGGCCGGACTCCCTGTGCACATTTTCTGAAATTGCCAGCAAGCCCCTCAAAATTCCAAAATACCAAAAAACCCTGGAAAACAGTCTAAGTCCGGCCGGACTCTTACTGCATTTTTCACCTATAAATAGGAGGGCTGTCAAAGCCATTTCATAACAACAAAATTACCCCAAAATTCACCACAGCCCACGGCCCTTACCAGTTTCACCCCTCCCGAGCTCCCGTTTTGCCTCGATTCGCGTGAAACCTCCGTATTTCGATCAAATACGTCCCTCACCACTACGAAACAACGTTTCAAACCTCTTTCCGTGTCCCGTACACACCTTCCGAGCCAAAGGAGTCGACCCTAGCCATAGGTATAACTCCCTCTCTCTAATCTCTCATCTCGGTTTACGCGCCAGTCGCTATAACCGTTTCGAACACCGTTACTGAAATGTAGACGCCTCCGTCTAACAGGGTCCGATACGTTTTAGCCCCTCGATCCTCTTCTCTTTTCGTAAGAGAAGTAATCACGGGTTAAAACGGCGTTCCGACCCCGTTCCGCTTACTTTTTCTGTCATTTACCATTCTGGATCGATCGATCCGTTGATCGTCATTTACTTTCTGTCATTTACAATTCCGAGCCGTTTTGGCTCGTTGATCGTCATTTACAACTCCGAGCCGTTCGGCTCGTCGATCGTCATTTACGATTCCGGATCGTTTGATTCCGTTGATACTGCTTTAAATACTGTCATTTACAAAGTCCGACCCATTTGGATCGTGATAGTATTTACTTTTCAAAGTCCGAGTCGCAACCCGATTCGTTGATTGCATGTCATTTAATACGTATTTTTCCCGTAAAAATCGTTAACAATGTAATGCCCGGTTCAAAACCGGAGTTCATCCTTCGAACTCTCTTTCAAAACGCGCGAAATGACGTTTGGCCTCCGAACGCTCATCTTTCAAACTAAAAGCCGCTATTTGACATTCAAAATCATTTAATACGTTTTTTCTCGTAAAAATCGTTAACAATGAATCGCCCGGTTCAAAACCGGAGTTCGTCATTCGAACTCCTTTTCAAAAAGCTCAAAATTGACGTTTGCCACGCAAACGCTCATTTCAAACTCAAATCGACGTTTGCAACGCAAATGCTCATTTCCGTCTCAAAACCGACGTTTGTCATTCAAACGATCGCTTTTTCAAAAGTCACCTAATCAACGTTTGACATTCAAACCAAGATTAAGCTTGTCATTCAAGCCCCTTTTCAAAAACACACACACACACACACGATTTCGAGAAAGATAGAAAGACTCGTCATGCGAGGAGTTTCGGGTGATCTCAATATACTCTTCCCGAAACGTAACGTGACCTCCGAACCTAACAATCTCTGGTACTAAAAACTTTTTACTCGTTTTTGCTACCAATAAAAATGACCCCCATTTTCAAAGCCTTTTCCTAAGTTTTTGCTACCAATAAAAACGACACCATTTTTACAAAAGCCGTTTCTCAACGTTTGGGCTCAAAATACAAAAACCGCGTGGCGACTCCTCATTTTTTTCCTTCCCATGAAGCGAGGTCTCAGACACCAACCCTCCGCGAAAGACAACCGCGTTTCGCGCCGCCCGCGCGAAATCCCGGGTAATTTCAAGTATGTTTATGAATTAATTTTAAGGCCTTAGGATTTAATTGGAAATAAGATAAAGTGTGGGGTGAAATTATATTAATTGAAAATAAATAAATTGTTATAAGTAGTGGAGGTGGGTAGTGTAAATAATTGAAGTTGTGGTGTAGTTGCATTTTTCTAAACCTTGGAGGGCTTAGTTGTACATCTTTGGAAGATTTAATTTAATGTAGGGATGGGGGGCCATGCCTCTCCCTTTTTCCATCACCTCCTCCATTTCAAACCCTCCCATGCCTCCCCATTTTCTTCAATCATCTTCTTCCCCTTCCAATTTCTCCATGGAAAAACCAAGTTTAAACCTTTCCTTCCAAAAACCCTAGTAAATTCAATCCTTCTTCATTTTACGATCCGGTTGTACTTTCTTGTTCGGGGTGGCGAGGGAAACGCATCAAGCTAGAGAAATAATTGTTTCATCTCATATTGTTAAAGTGAGTTATTATGACTTTCCTTCAATTAAATGTTCATAAAATATTTGATGTTGATATTGTTGTTATAATTGTTGTTTGAGATGTTAGAACACTTTCTTGGGGTTGAGAAAGGGAGTAATGACCTAAAAATATGTTGTGGTTCATGGAAGTTGATAAAGAGTGTAAGAATATGGTTTGAGTTAGAATAAGAATGTAAAATTGAAATGTGGTGATGAAATGAGTAAGAAATCAAATTGTAAGTAGTCTAGGTTTATACTACCTTGGGTTTGAATGATTTAGAATGAGGTTTTTCAAAGTTAGCAATCCCTTTTAGGTTCACAAAATAGAGGAAGTTTGGTTGGATTTTGGTTTCTTGGGTTATTGCTCGAAACCAGCTGCTGATGTCTGATTTTGGCCGTGGCACGAGTCGTGCCCCTTGGCACGAGTCGTGCCCCTTGGCACGAGTCGTGCCCATGGCCAATTCGTGGAAACGACTCATGGATTTAGGGTAAATCGTTCTGATCATTTTGGGGCTGAAATGGCACGAGTCGTGCTATAGAGCACGAGTCGTGCCCTATGGGGTAACGAGTCGTTCCCTTGTAGGGACGACTGTTTCTAGAGGGGGTCCAAGGGGGCACGAGTCGTGCCCTGGCCTGGTAACTCTTAACCATTTTCCAAGCTGTTTAAACCCAATTTAACTAGGATATAAATGAACCCTCTTTAACCTAGATTAAAGTAGAATACTTGGGCCACACAATGACACCTTAATTGGTTAAAATGGAATTGTGGAAGTACTTTAAATATTGCTCGGAAAACGCTTGGCAGCCTTGTTTGGCAACTTAACAAATGTGACTCCAACTTGGTAAATTTAGCTTGAACCTTTATAGAGGCCATGTATTGTTGTATATTGACTATGTAGGGTTGGTTGATGATACCTTGTTACCTTACTTGCATACATATTCATTGATTGTGCTATGCATAGTGTATTAAATAAATGTTGCACTATGATATTGTTGAACATGAGTATAATTTACCATGTGGTTATATTTCTTATCCCTTTTGTGGATTTTATTTCAAGTAACTATTATGTGCTTGAACATGTGTTAATCAGCTGATGTTGGGGGTATAGCGTAATACGATCAATTATGGAAAGTGTGACCTAATGTGATCGGATTATGTTATACCTGTGACCATCCCCTTCTGTGGCCATAGACTGGGGTTATAGCATCTGTATTGAGCCAAAAGCCTTACAGAGTTGCTACTATCTTATATGGTTCCCTGAAAAATGGGTCTTATAAGACGTGAATAATGCTCAAGCAGTTCACTAATTAGTGGAGTTTTATCTCCAATGTTGTACGACTATTGTTCAGACGGAAAAAGGTAAACTGAGGTAATGTAAGGTGTATACAGCTTTCTCAATGTGTTATATGCACCTTGTTATGTGTTGCATCTTATTTGGCATATTGCTGCATTCATAATAGCTTGCTGAGATTTATTCTCACCCCTCTCCCTTTAATGTTTTTAGATCCCGAGACAGGCGGACCGGCCAAGTAAGGACGGAGAGGAGTTTGGAAGTGGTATTTTGGGATTGTCGGGGTATGTATAGGTTGGCGTAGAAAGTTGTATTTTGGTATAATTCCTTTATGGAGTTGTGTATATAAAAAACTTAGTTTCTACGTTATAACCGAAATCTTTTGTAACTAAAACAGGTTGTTACTTTCAAAATTGTTCAACTCTTCCTCCAATGAGGAGAGGAGTGGAGTTATTTTGAAATTTTTATGTTAAATACGTTTAAGTATGTAAGTTAAATCAAAGTTTTTAAAAGTTTAGGTGAATTGAGTTAGTTTGGGAACGCTCCAGCTCGGGACACGTGTTAGGTTCCGGGTCGGGGTCCCCACATCCTCCCAGAATATAGTTGGTTGCAAGTGGATTTATCGAACTAAGTACAACCCCGATAGATCCATCGAACGAAATAAAGCACGCCTTATCGCCAAAGGATTTCATCAACGCCCGGGTATTGACTACTCTGAAACCTTCAGTCCGGTTGTAAAACCCGCTACGATTCGTACTATTCTCACACTTGCCACAGTTCAAGGTTGCCTCTCCGACAGGTTGATATCAATAATGTCTTTCTTCAAGGAACTCTCACCAAAGACGTATTTATGAGTCAACCTCCTGGTTTTCTTGATTCGGCCAAACCCTCTCATGTTTGCAAGTTACGTAAAGTTATCTATGGGTTGAAACAAGCTCCTCAGACATGGTACAATGAGCTTTGATCATATCTACTCCAACTTGGGTTCAAAAACTGTATCTCGGACTCCTCTCTGTTCACCCTACATCATATACGTGGTGTTATTTACCTCCTTGTCTATGTTGATGACATTATCATCACCGGACCTCACCATGACTTGTTATCCTCCTTCGTCACACAGTTTTCGTCCCGATTTTCACTCAAGGATCTTGGGTCTTTGTCATATTTTCTTGGAGTAGAAGTTCTTCCTCATCCCCAAGGTATTGTACTCGGTCAACAGAAATACATCACTGATTTACTAGCTCGTGCCAACATGATTGAGGCCAAACCGGTTCCCACACCCATGGCTCCTCAACCTCCTCTCTCAGCTCACCGAGGAACCCCCTTGGCAGACCCTACAGATTTTCGGGCACTTGTCGGTAGCTTGCAGTATTTGTCCTTGACTCGCCTTGATGTTTCGTTTGCAATTAATCGACTCTCTCAATTCATGCACAAGCCTACAGAGGATCACTGGTTAGCCCTCAAGTGTGTGCTACGATACCTAGTCGGGACATCTTCTCATGGTCTTCTCATTTGTAGAGATTCCCCCCTCACGCTTCATGCCTTTACTGATGCTGATTGGGCGGGTGATACTGACACATACATCTCTACCATCGGTTACATTGTTTACTTGGGCAAAAATGTTATCTCTTGGAGTGCACGAAAACAGAGAACGTTAGCCCGATCATCCACTGAAGCAAAATATAGAGCTGTGGCTGCTACTACTGCTGAACTTCTTTGGCTCCAAAATCTTCTT
The DNA here is from genome assembly GCA_022495995.1 of Adenophora triphylla var. japonica. Classification (NCBI taxonomy): domain Eukaryota; kingdom Viridiplantae; phylum Streptophyta; class Magnoliopsida; order Asterales; family Campanulaceae; genus Adenophora; species Adenophora triphylla. The sequence continues at coordinate 104,793 of JAFEMH010005233.1, read as the reverse complement.
CATGAACTTGCATGTCCTAAAGTATCCTCTTCGGTAATTTATTGTGACAATTTGGGCGCCACCTATGTTGCCGCAAATCCTCAGTTTCATTCTATTGATTATCATTTTGTGCGTGAATTTCACTTTATAGAATTCTACAAATTATTATTGATTAACATTTAAAATGATGTATTAAATATATTTTTTATTAAATTTATGAGAATAAATATAGTAAAATTAATCATTAAAATTATCTTAAAGTATTTTCCTTCTAGATTTTGTAAGTGAGGGAAGAGACAAGAAAGAGACAAGAATCACGTAATGAAACACAAAATAATAATGTCACTGATTCGGGGGGATCCATGAAGATTGGACAAATTATGGGAAAGGACCTTAAAGTAGATGGAGAAAATCTAGGGATTAATATTAAGAGATTCATGGAATGGAAGGGAATATTATTATTTACTTGGTTGGCACCCACTTTTAGTTTGTTTATTCTAAACTCTCTTACAATTGTACTTACTAATGATTAACCCACCACTTCCATTTCTATTCAAAACTTCGCTTGCGGGCCACTTTTGGCTTGGCTATCTTATCTTTGAAGCACAAATAAATACTCCCTCCGTCCCGGAGCTTAATTCACAAACACTGTTTGCACGGGTTTTAAGGAGGGAGTATTATATTGAAAATGTTGTGAGTGTGAAAATAAAATAGGAGAGAGAATGAGTGGAGGGAATAGTAAATTATAATGGTGTTGTGAGTATTAAAATAATGTAGGAGGGAGAATGAGTGGAGGGAATAGTAAAGATTCCTTTCCATTTTAGGTAAGTTTTAAATGTGTGAAGTAAGTTTTGGGACGCCCAAAAGGGAAAGTGTGAAGATTGTTCTGGGACGGAGGGAGTATCTAATAGTATAGTATAAATGAGGGATTGTTCTTGCTACAGTTGTTTGAACAGTAGCAAGTGTTGAAATTTTTATTTTGCTCTCATATTTGTTCCTTTTCCATTTTGCCCTTAAAATTTTTATTTTTTTTTAAATTAAAGAAAAAAAAAGTGTTCTCGAACACGGACTTAATTAAAAAAAATAAATAAATAACATAAAATAAAATAAAAAATAACGTGTCCTCGAACACGGACTTATTCTAGTACTCTATATATAGGGTAACGACCAAACATCTTTCGATTAAGCGGTATTTGAAGTTACAATAAAAGCTTCTTTTTTTTACGTGAGGTAAAATTTTGGGTTCGAAATTCAAAATTTTTATAGGAACAAGTCATACTTCTAATTTGTTTTTAATAGATTACACAGTATCATACAAAACAATTCATATGTCAATATTGTAATAGGTTAAGACCTTTATTAATAAAAAATCAATTAAAAAAAAAAAAAAAGCCTATTGGTAAGATGTTATAGTTCTAATTGGCAATTTAATTTGCACAAATAAATTTTTTTGTTAATATTCTAACTGCCATAAATTATAACATCACACACTAATCTCTTTTAAAAAATGAAACAGTAAATCTTGCTACAATAAAAAAATTGACATAAGTAAAATGATAACAAATGGATAGTAAGTATCCCTATATATTCAGTGGCAAATTTTGTAGTCCCCCGTACTTTAATTAGAAAGTAAGGTAAAGTTCAAAAGCTCTATTCTTTAGAAAAACTTTTACAAAATGTGGCCTAAAAAACTACTTCTAGTTTAAAACAATTCAAACCCTATGACTAAAAATAAAAAACAAAAAATACCCAAAATTAATGTAAAAAACATTATGGCGTAGACACTCAATTCCGGACTGCTTATTTACCATCACACTACTCTTATCTCGCCTTGTATTTTTAAGGTGAAGTTTCATAGCTGTCGTCATGTTACATTAAGTTTATGACTAACTTCGTTAATTTTTAACTTAACTTACTAAAGAACAATTGAAGAGAGCAAAACTGAGAATTTGTACTGCTTCTCCCGTACGAGACTATTGGTCCCGTACGGGACTAACTCATCAAAAAGTTGATTTTGATTTCTTTAATTTCTTCTTGATCTCTTTTTTGACCTAACTCCTCTAACCCGAGATTTGTTTGACATGATATGAGGCATGTTGAAGTCTTTTACATTAATTTATTTCCTAAACAAACCTGTTAGAGTAAACTTTTTGATTCCTACCATAATTGTGAATCATTTTCTTTACAGAAAAGTCACCATGAGAATATAAATACAAGGCACCTCCCTTTGTTTATTCGCTACGCTTTCTCTAAACAATATTATGATCTGAAAACTCTACGTAAATTCATTTCCATAATCCAGGTTTCGGAGAATTTATAAGAAATCTCTGTCGAGCTACCTCTAGGAAGTGCCAAGTTTAGTAAATATCCTAACTTATTCTTTTTCTCCTAATTATCTTCTACTTGATTTCACTTGTTATATTAGAATAGACTGAACACCATAAATGGATTAGCCTAAAGATCTCTCTAAACCATAAAGATGGTTTCGAAGCACAAAACTACACATTTCAACCTTAATAAATAAAGCTAATTATATATTGCTTTTGAATTTATTGATAATATTTAAGCAATACCAATTTCAAAATTGACTCCCATATTGACTTGACATCGTCGAGCCTCCTCGCTCAAATGCTAAGGCGAGTTAAAGCCAAGCGACGCTTCAACCTCTCTACGTTGGATTCCTTTTGCCTCTTCGAACCAATTTCTCCTTTGATTCCTCTGTGCAAGTCCAACTTCGCCTTCTCCCTCCAAACTCACTTTCCTCGCAATGCCCCTCCATGAAACACGGTCTGCTCTTCTCTCTTGCATTGACTGCTCGTGGTCTTTCCTCGCTGTATGTTAGGTCCACATGACTTATTTTCCGCGTTGATCAACTTTGAGTCATCCTCCCCCTATAATGTCGTTTGTTGATTGCTCTCCCTTATCCACCAACAGCCAGTCGACTAGCCTCTTTCTCCACTAGTCAACTAGCCTCTTTCTCCACTAGAGCGAATAATGTTATTGCAGCTAGTGTACAACTTCTTCTCCTAAGCTACTACCTTCGTTCCTTTTTCGATTTCCTATGACCCACCATTGAAGGTTACTCCATACCCTTTATTGTTTAAATGTCCAATAGAAATCAATCTCCTCTTCAAGCTAGGAATGTGCCTCACATCATGTAACTCCAAAACAGCCCCACTTTGTGTCTTAATCCGTACATCCCCTTTTCCCACGATCTTCAAAGGTTGATTATCACCAAGATAGACCACCCCATAATCGCCCGAGGCGTATTGATCCATCTCATTCGAGTCAGTGCATGAATGAAATGACGCACCTGAATCTAACACCCAAGCCTTATCCAACTGCTTCTCTCCTAAGAACAATGCATCTGCAATGTACTCCTCCGCGAGTCCTGCGTGACCATCACCTTCGTTAGCATTCTCCGGGCAATCATAACTGATATGACCCTTAGCACCACACTTGTAACACTTGACTGGATGCTTCTTAGATCTCGTTCCTCCTCTCATCCCTTTACCACTCTCCACCCTTAGTGCTTGCGCTGAAGTCTCTCCCTTCCCCTTCCTTCGCAACTCCTCGCCAAGGTCGAAATCTCTAACTTGCGTATATTCTATCATAGCCTGCACCTCGTCGGTAAAGGTAATACCGACAGTTGTCAATTGGTCCACCATACCTTTAAAATTACTGATATGAGCTACTGCCGTTGTACCCTCCTACATCTTCAGGTTGAACATCCTTCTCATTAAGTGAATCTTTTTGATGTTGGATGGTTTCTCATACACATCAAACAACAATTGTAGCATCTCCACCGTTGTCTTGGCCTCCAACATGTTTTGTGTGATCTCATCGATCAATGCGCATCTCACCACACATATCATCTTTCGATCTGGCATCTCCCAATATCCCTTTGACATGGTTATAGGTTTCTCTCCCAAAGCAAGATGAAGACCCTTACTATAGAGATAGTCCATGATCCCCGCCATCCAAAACATGAAATTCACTCCGTTGAATTTCTCAATGGATTTGCCTATCTTGATTGCTCCTCAGAATCCCCAAGAACGCGGTCCAAAAAATCAACTAATGAACTTTGGATCAATGACCAAAGTGTTAGTCAAATATATGTATAGCTTAAGAATTGTTTAATCCCAATCATTATAAGCATTATTGAGAACCCCTAATTTTAACTAGACTACTTAGATTTTTCTATGTATCCTTAGGATCCCTTTATTGCTAGTGACAATGTTTTACTTGTATTTTCTCAATTACTATTGAAGACTTGAAGACCTAGAGATTTTCCAAGACAGTATTGGTTTACTTGTGCAAGCTGACAGAGCTTCAGCCGGTTAAGTGCCTTAACCGGTCATGCCCTCAGCCTGTCAAACCACTCAACCAGTTGTGATAGTCAACCGTTATGCTCCTTAGTTGCTGTATCAGTCAAACTTCCTCAACAAGCTTCCTATCAGTTGAAGCATTGAATGTTCATGTTACAAGTACTCACAACAACTTCTTTATCCAGTGAAAAATTCAAAGATGGTTGTCCTTCAAATCTCAAGAATTTAATACAGAAGATGTTCTCATTAAATGCTTGTCAGAACAAGTCATCTCTTCAACCCCTTCAAAGACAACAACTCAATTTGAAGACACTATAAATACCTTCCTTAGAGCATTGAAGAGGGTTGGTGCATTAAAGACTTTGAGAGTGAGATTGTCAAGAACTGCAAGTGTTCAAGCATTGAAGTTCAAAGCAATCAATCCTTATATTCAATAGATTATTTATTAGGACATACACTGTGCACACTCAATCATTTGTTGTAAGTGTTCCCCAACAAGACTATGTTTGGAACACATTGATTGATCACTCTACACACCCAAGAGAAATCAGTTCAACTTGTGAACACATCTCTCGAAAACACCTGGTCAAATCTTGTATCATGATCCATTAGTGATAACTTTCCTTTAGACAACTTTCAATCATAAAGCTTACAACTTGTAATAGACTAGTGACATTAATAGCGCACCTTTTCACAAATTCATGTTTTGACCAAACTTGGTAGAGGACGTAGCAGTTATTTAACACTGTGAACCTCTCCAAATAATTGTGTCCCCTTGTTTGTGTGTTTGCTCATTTCTCTTGTTCTGTAACCGGTTGAACTTTATCACCGGTTACAACCTTTGAATCCTTAACTACTTTGTTTGTCTTACCTATTGGAATATAATTTGCATGACTTTTTAACTTGTTTTTGAAACTCCTTGCACTTAACCGATTTGGAAGAGTAAAATCAGTAATACTTAATCCGATGTGCAAGTGATCATTATCGATTTAGCTTTTGGTATATTACTTGGTCATTTTCTAAAGGTTTTGAAAAGAAATTTAATCAGGCTATTCACCCCCCCCCTCTAGCCTATTTTCTTACCAATTGGTCCTAACACAAAGCTCTTATACCAATTATTGGAAAATTTAGTGATACCCACGCAATCAATGGTAATAATCAAACACACCCCCACACACCAATATATGGAAGAACACACACACAAACACAAGGAGTTATTAACCCGATTCCTTGAACAAATCAAGTACATCCGGGAAAGATGCCAAGCTAGGAATAAACTAAATCTATTCGTAGAAAATATCTCGTTGAAAAAGGAAAAAAATCTGGTTGGAGTGTTTTGCACGTACTGACACAGTCGTGTGCCTATTTGGTGCATGACAAAACCAAGAATCTGATCTTCAGTGGCACGACCGTGTTGTAAGTGCTCCAATTTGAGCTTGTTAGCATTTTCGTTAGAAAATTAACGAAAGTTATAACATTACTAACATTCCTAACATTCCTAACTTTTCTAATAAAGTAAGGGTAAAATGGGCATTGCCATTTAAAGATAAACCATGGAAAGGAATCAAAAAAGCAAAAGAAATTGAAAAAAAACCCGAATTGGCAAGTTGAAAAACATAACCAGTTTGATTTTTTCTGAAAATATTCCTCCTGTCCAAAGCCTACACTGTAGCAGATGAACAGTGCACGCCTGCACACAGATCCGCGCGGATATGTTTGCATCTTACAGGGGCCTATAAATTGAACCCTCCTCTCTCAGTTTACACAACACAAATCACTCACAGCAACAGCACACTGGCGAAAAATAGAGAGAAAACAGTGGGAATTCACTTGAATTGCCACCATTTTCTCTCCAATCTTTCCCAAATCTCACTCACTCACAAACACTTCAAAACACTCTCATACATACTCTCATACATACACCAATCCAAGCTCAAATCACCCCTTAGGAGGAGGATTAGAGAGAAAACATAGAGGACTTCATTGTTATCTACTTGTTTTCTCTTTAACCAACTCAAATCATCAACCCTAAACACTTTCAAGCCCTAAACACATTCAAGCCTTTGAATCCATTCAAACACAAAACACAAGGAAGATAGGTATAACCTCCCTCTCCTTACCCTAAAATTCATCCATGCATGCATTTTCAAACTTCAAAATGTAGTTTGTTCATCTTCTTTTCTTAGATCCAAGAAGATCACCATGGAAGTTCATCTCCATGGATGATCTTCTACAAGGATCAACATTATTTTCAAAGTATTCTTACTTTCTTGCAAATAAAACACATTTTCAAAACCCTAAAAATCATTTTCATACATCAAATCTCATTTTCAAAGGATAAAATTCCCCTTCCCAAGCAAATGAAGTGCTTAGTCCTAATGTACCCCAAGGATGGTTTGATATAGTTGATTCACCACTAAAATGTCAAGTGATCACTAATCAAAACCTAGAAAAATGGGGACAAGCATGGATGCCAAATCCCCTTTAAAATCATATTTTTCTTTCTTGAGAAGTTGCTGTCCAGTAGCAATTTTCTAAGACCCCAGTCCATGGTCTAAATTTTTGGACACAGATAAACTTGGAATTTGGTGTTGACTACAAAACACTTTTTGTATCCAACATCTAGAGCTTTCCAGACATATTTTTACTTTATTTTTTTCGAGAGTAAAACTCCTTTTTTCAAATTTTCTTTTAAAGGTCAGTTCATCAGTCTCTGGAAATCCAGATTTCATATCTGAGATTTCCAGAGGGTTTTATGTCCTCAAATCATCTCCAAAATGAAAAGTTCTTTTACAGAAACCTTATTTAAGGTGTTTTGAACATTTTTCATTCTCGGACTTTTCCCAGATTTTGGAGTTTTCAAGCCCTAAAGTCCATTTCAAAATTAAGTGTCCACTGCCTTTTTCCTTCTGGCAGAAATGGTTTTCAATTTCCAAAAATCTTTTGAGTGTCAAATCTCAACCCAAAAATCACACCAAAAATCATGGGATCTTTCCAAAGTCTAATAAAGAATTCCCAATTTTTACTTTCCTCAGTTTCAACTTATTTTGGCCAAAGTAACACACACACACACACACAAATGATTTTTAGCTTGGAAGACTCGTTTTACGAGGCATTCCGGGTGCACACTAACGTCCTTCCCGGCGTGTAACGTGACCTCCGAACCCAAATTTCTAATCTCGGGCATTTTTCAAAGTTTTGTCCCTTAAAACAAAAATGGCGTGGCGACTCCGTTTGATTTCAAAAAAAAATCGGATACATCACACGTGTATGCCTCTTTAGCACGGTCATGTCACTCCTCCTGGCCAATTTTGCTTTCCTTTTCCTCCTTTTTTTTGCAATTCGGTCTTAACCCAAACTCCCTTAATGATTTAGGATTCCTTTTCTCATCCGTCTCTATGTTAATTTAGGACTCCAATCCCAACATATCTTTCTACATGTTAATTAATTATGTTTCACACATATAAGATTTTGTTTAGTATATCCACAATTTAATAAATAGTTCATGAACGGAATAAACCAACCAGATTATTTGGGTCAGCCCAATTAAAGTTGGCACTGAGCATGAGCTCCATTTGCTCCTCTCTTAGACCAGCACATAACACATGATCAGCCGAAGGAATTGCAGCCCCCCACATTCAGAGATATCGACAAGGAGTTAGGGGCTCGTGTTGAGCTCGACTAGAGCGAGGTGTCTGCAGTCCATGCTCCCAAGGAATCCTTCTTCACTTGGACTTGAAGTCACTTAAGGAGACTTATTCGGAAGAGAATATAAACCAGCTTATGAGACATATCTTGGCAAATGTTTACTTTCCCAATTTGATTCAACTAGTTTACTATATAATAAGTTCTCCTTATTATTGGAGGACACTTCGCCACACGGTATAAATAGGGGTCTAATCCCATAGATTTAGGTCAATTCAATTTTACGCGTTGTATTCGTTGTTTTCATATTAGAGCTTTTATAATCCCATTTCTAGTTACTTATTCTTGCACCAGATGGTATTAGTCGGAGACATTTCGACAATTCTCACATTTGTTCATTGTTTTCAGTCTACGCAAGCTTTGCCAGATATCTGGCTCGTTGGCTCGGCCTCCCTAATCCACAATTTTTGCTTGATTAATTTAAACGTTTTTTTTTATCCGAAACTCTTTTAAAAAGTTTAAATTTTCATGAATATAATTGAATTTAAATTATACAAAAAAATGAAAAATAAAAATATTTAATCTTTAATTTTTAATGGGATGGGTTAAAAGAGTGTAGGGAAAATAATGGAAATTCAAAAGGATTTTCTTAAAGAATTAACTGAAAATAAATAAAACCCAAAATTAAGAAACTGGAATGCGAAAAGTCGAGGCTTGTATTGGACACAATTTACGTAAAAAGTAATTGTCCCGCACTGGTGCTAACGGTTACTAACAATCTTCTCGTAAAATACAACGACTTTAACTATCGTTAATAGGAGCACTCCTAATTAACGAATTCGACGAACAAATCTGAATGTTTGGAACTTCTGGACATGAAAGGAATTTTGTCCTTCAATATGATCTCTCTCTAATTTGCTATTGAATGTTTGATGACCGAATGAATGAAATTCTCAAACCTGGGGGTCCTTTTATACTTTTCCAAGAATTGTGCTGCCTTTTAGGGAATAGACACAATTCAGATCGGATATATCTGACCGTCCGATTTGATCCTAATCAAGACCCCAGATTGAGCGGATCGACCCACGCCTATTCGAGGAGACGCGAATCCTCCATCTGAAGCGACCCATGTCCATTCGAATGGACACATCCGCCCAGCACACACCCGTTCGGCCCATCGCACCTATTCGCGGCCCACCCCACCTGGGCTGCCCAGACCGAACCGATCCGACGTCTTTTCCAAACCAATGCAAACCCGAACCGCCCACATGCACACGAGCTATTTGTGACACGAACATTGACTGAAAATCTCAAAACTTTAAGGCTCCACAGCTCCCAACGACTGATGTGAAGTGCAAAGTGCGCCTCTAAAGCGGCCAATGCGCCCTTCGCGCGCTGCGCGGGCTCGGGACCATCCTATTGGTTCGAATTTGAGCTAGTTCAAAACTAGCACAATTGGGCCACTATTTACATAGTTGGCCTAATGGATCACTATGTTGCATGGCAAGGAGGATAACACTTGATTGTTACCTCCTTGAAGTGGATGATTTTTTAAAAACTCTCATACTCTGTGGTTTCTAGGCAATGTGACATATGACTTTCCACATTCACAAACTCTTTATAAACCCATTTCCAATTGCATACTTTGAACATTAATTTCTCATTCACCATAATTTGATTTTGAGAAAATAAATATATCACATTAATCTACTCCAAATGTAGATTACAATTATGCAATTTATTTTCATTTACATAAAATGAAATTGCATTTCATTTTTGGTCAAACCTAATATTTGGAACCGAAATCCAACAATCCCCCACATGAATGACAATTAATGCATGTATGCAGATTCGTCCAAAAGTTTCGGCTAACTATTATTGCATCGGGGTAGATAGCTTATTTTCTTGAACCTCCCCTAGTAAAATACTATCGGATATACTAGCCATTTAGTAGCGCGATGCTTTGAACTAGTGACTGTATAGTGTACACCAAGACAATAGTACTCACACAATAATAGCTCTAACACTTTGATCTCACGTTGTGTCCATTTCGGCCCTGAACCGTATCTCATTCATAAGTATTCATTTAGAAGCAGCCTTATTACTTCTCACTTATATAGGTGATTCTATTATAAAGAGTACCATGATGTACTCTACCACGTAGGTATAGGAATCATTAAGAGTTTTTTCAACTTAACCTCACCAATATTGCAAGTACATACACTTGGATGGTCTAGAAATGAGTATGAAATAGATTCCAAGTGTTTCTACCGAATATCATAACTTAGTTGTCTCATTGAACATAGGTTTTGGGATCTCCAGTTCTTAAGGTTGAGTGTCCACTATTTGTTTTTTTGTTGTGAATTTTAAACCCATTCTCCTTAATACTTTATACAGTTGATCTCTATTTATACCTTTCGTAATCGAATCTGCTATGTTATCATTTGACTTCACATAGGCAATTGTGAAAACACCATTTTTGTCAACTGTCTGATGGTATTATGTCTACGATGAATATGTATAGACTTACCATTGTACATACTGCTCTGTGCCCTTCCTATTGTTGATTGACTATCACAATGTATTAGTACAGCAGGCACAGGCTTATTCCAACAAGGAATATCCTCCAAGAAGTTTTTAGGCCATTCTGCTTCTTCTCCAGCTTTATCTAAAGTTATAAACTCAGATTCCGTCGTGGATCTGGCTATACACGTTTATTTGGAGGATTTTCATGGCACCGCTCCTCCACTTATTGTGAATACATATCCACTTGTGTACTTGGAGTCTTTTGTGTCAAATATCCAATTGGCATCATAGTATCTTTCTAATACTGCTGATATCTCTTCCAATGGTCCCCAATGGGATTACTAGTAAACCTACTTAGTTTGCTCACTGAATATGCAATGTATGAATGTGTACAATTTGTTAAGTACATCACTGCCAATTATTCTTGCGTATTCCAATTGAGAAACTGGTTCCCTTCTGTTCTTAGCTAAGTTTAGAGTCAAGTCTAACGGTGTCTTAGCTGGAGGGCTATCAATGGCATCGAACTTTCGAAGTACATTCTCTAGATAATGGGATTATGACAGGACTATCCCTACTGAAGTTCTAGAAATCTTTATTCCTAATGTAACATCGGCTAATCCCATGTCCTTCGTGTCAAAATGCTTTTTTAACACGCCTTTAGTTTTCATGATCAATTAATGATTACTTTCCATTATCAATATGTCGTATGTATAAAGACAGACAATTACAAATGATTCAGATGTTCCTTCAATGTAGACACACTTGTTACATTCATTTATCTTGAATCCATTTGACAACATTCTTTGGTCAAACTTCTCATGCCATTTTTAGGTGCTTCTTTTAGTCCATACAAAGACTTTACAAGTTTAAACACCTTCATTTCTTTACTAGGAACTATAAACCCTTCAGGTTGTTCCATGTAAATTTCCTCATCTAGCTCTCCATTCAAGAAAGCTATTTTCACATCCATCTAGTATACCTCAAGGTTATGCACTGCAGCAATAGCAATGAGAACGCGTATGGATGTGATCCTTGTGACAGGGGAATATGTATCGAAGAAATCGTATCCCTCTTTCTATCTAAACCCTTTGGCTACCAGTCGGGCTTAGTATTTATCTATAGATTCATTTGCTTTATACTTCCTTTTAAGGATCCACTTGCAACCTAACGATTTGCATACTATGTCTAGGTCCATCTTTTTCTTGACATGAACCATTTGTAGCTTAATAAGTTCTTATATTAGAACTTGATAAAGCTTCTTTAACAGTGGTTGGTTCATTTAACAGTGGTTGTTTCGTTTTCTAACATATATGATAGAAAACCAGGACCAAAAGACTTTTCCATCCTTTCCCTCTTACTATGTCTAGGTCCTTCATCTTTTTCTTGAGATGGACCATTTGTAGCTTAATAAGTTCTTTTATTAGAACTTGAATCTTTATTTTCCTTCGCAAGAAATATATTCTCAAAGAATGATTCATTCCTTGATTCTATCATCATTACTTCATTTATATCAGGAATGTTCGACTTATGCACTATAAACCGATAGGCACTGCTATTGCTCGCATATCCAATGAAAATGCAGTCTATCGTCTTTGGACCGATCTTGCCTTGCTTTGAATTAGGTACTTCAACCTTATCTAGATACCCCCACACTTTAATGTATTTATAACATGGCTTACGATTATGCCATAATTCGTAAGGAGTTTTATCAATTCCTTTATTAGGTATCTTATTAAGAATGTAATTGGATGAGAGTATTGCTTCCCCCTACAAGTTTTCGGGTATGACAGAGCTTATTAACATTGCATTCATCATCTACTTAAAAGTACGATTCTTGGTTTAAGCTACTCCCTTAGACTGAGGTGTATACGGAGCCGTCGTTTGATGAATAATGCCATATTCCCAGCATATATCTTCAAATGGTGCTACATATTCTCCTTCTCTATCGCTTCGAATCTTCTTAATCATTACATTATGTTTTTTCTCAACTTCATTCTTATAAGTATGGAAAACCCCTAACGCTTCATCCTTACTTTTCAATAGATATGCATAGCAATATCTTGTGCAATCGTTTATAAAAGTAATGAAGTACTTTTTCCTACCTCGAGATTGCACATACTTTAGATCACATATATATGTGTGAACTAATTCAAGAGGTGTCGTGTTTCTTATTACATAGGAAAATGATGACTTAGTCATCTTCGCTTCAATGCAAATTTCACACTTGCCAGTCGAGTCGAATTTATTTATATGAATTAATTCTTAACTCATTAATTTCTTAATTGTGTTGAAATTCACATGACCTAATCTATCATGCCATAAATTAGGACTCTCCACAAGTAAACATAAAAAACACTTTTATTCATCATCTTAGGGCGGATAACATTCATTACATTCATTTAGAAAATACTTTTATCAAGGTACCCTTTTCCCATGAATTGACTACCTTTAATCATAACAAACTTATTGTTTTTCAAATACTAGTCTAAAACCAGCATTGTTCAATAAGGATCCAAACACAAGGTTATTGCGAATGTCTGGGACATGCAGCACATCTAAGAGCGTCAGTCCCCGAAAGTCATTTTCAGCACAACCTTTCCAAGTCCTACGACATTGGAAGCAGAAGAGTTTCCCATGTGCTCCTTCCTTCCAATGATAGGAGTGTATGATGAGAAGCTCACCTTATTAGCACATATGTGGTAGGTAGCTCCGGTGTCTATCCACCATTCCTTTGGTTTGTCTCCCAACTTTTCTAAGTTGGCTTCACACACCATTGATGTTAAGTTAAGCTCATACAGTCTTTTAAAGACATTGGCTTGACTTCTAGAGCCAATCTCTTCATATAGACTCGTTTTAGAGAGTTCCACAACTCTTTGGCTGTCGCAACGAGACAATGCTCTCGGTAAAAGGCATCATTTAGCCCACTCAATATGTACATTTTACATATGAGATTTCCATGATTCCAAGCCTCTTTGGCTATCTGCCTTTGCATTTCGGGATCATCATCCTGTATTGCATGGTTATCCCCTTCTAGGAACTTCTTCAAACTGAGGGTGGTCAAAGAGTACAACATCTTTTGTTGCCAACTTTTGAAGTCCACTCCTTCGAACTTCATTAGTTCCTTGCCAAGTCCTGGATAAGTCGAAGTAGGAGCATTTGCAACCATCTGGTTCGTTGCAGTTGACTGTTGACGGGGTGTAGCCCCGAATGATAGAGAGATTTTGTTTTCAGTTGTCATTTTCTTAAAATAACGTAAATTACTTCTTACGATTGTAGGGAAAATAACGAAAATTCAAAAGGACTCTCTTAAATAATTAACAAAAAATAAATAAAACACAAAATTAATGAAGCTGAAATGCGGAAATTCGAGGCTTGTGTTGGACACAATCTCCGTAAAAAGTAATTGTGCCGTACTGATACTAACGGTTACTGACAATCTTCTCTTAAGATGCAACGACTTTAACTGTCGTTAATAGAAGCACTCCAATTTAACGACTTCGGCGTACAAATCTGAATGTTTGGAAATTTTGTACTTGAAAGAAATTTTATGCTTCAATATGCTCTCTCTTTCATTTGCTATTGAATGCTGATAACTGAATAAATGAAATTGTCAACCCTGGGTGGTCTTTTTATAGTTTTCTAAGAGTTGTGGTTGCTTTTAGGGAATAGATACAATTCAGATCGATTGATCTGGACCGTCCGATCTGATCCTAATCAAGACACAGATTGAGGAGACGTTGATCCTCTGTCTGAACCGACACCTAGTCCGAACCAATGCGCCTATAAAGCGCCAAATGCGTGTTGTGCAGGCTCAGATGGTGCTTCGCACCATATTCGTGGTTCGAATTTAAGCTAATACAAAACTAGCACAATTTGGTCACTATTTGCATGGTTCGACAAATGGGACAATGGGTTGCATGGCAAGGAGGATTACACTTGATTGTTAACTCATTGAAGTGGATGCGTTTAAAAACTATCATAATTTGTGCTTTATATGCAATGTAAGATATGACTTTCTACATTCACAAACTATTTATAAACTCATTTACAATTGTATATTTTGAGCATTAATTTTCCATTTATCACAATTTGATTTTGTGAAAATAAATAAATCACATTAATTACTTCAAATGTAGATTACAAATATACAATTTATTTTCATTTAAATAAAATGAAATTACATTTTATTTTTGATCAAACCTCATATTTGAAACCAAATTATAACAATTTCTCACATCACATGAATCACAGTTAATGCATGTACGCAGATTCGTAAAAGTTTCAGCGAATTATTATCACATTGGAATTGGTCTTGAATCTCCATTAGTAAAATAATATCAGATATATTAACCATTTAGTAATTCGATGTTTTGAACCAGTAATGTAGATTACAAATATACTTCCTCCGTCCGCTTACATGGTTCACACTTTCTATTTTGGGCGTCCGCTTACATGGTTCACACTTTGTTTCTTTCCTAAAAAGGAAACCTTAAATCACTATTCTCTCCACTCAATCTCTCTCCTATATTATTTTAATACTCACAACACCATTATAATTTACTATTCCCTCCACTCATTCTCTCTCCTATTTTATTTCACACTCACAACACTTTCAATATAATACTCCCTCCTTAATTAACGTGTAAACAGTAACTGTGAATCTTCTAAGCGGACGGAGGGAGTAAAACTTATTTTTACTTACATATAAAATGAAATTAAATTTCATTTTTGATAAAATATTGATCAAATCTAATACTTTTTTCGTCCCGTTTAAAGCTTCATCTTTTATTCAAATTAATGTCCTGATAGAAGCTTTACCTTTCCTAAAATTAAATGAAAAAGTTTATTAATATCCTATTATACGGAAACGGATGGAGTATTTGAAATCAAATTAGAATAGAAAGGGTGAGGGAAGGGAAGGACAGAATGGATGGAGAAAGGAGAGCGTAAACGTAGGTAGAAAGAGCATGCCAAACACAGTACGGACTGTGACTGGAGACATCCATAGTCAAGTTAACATCAGGTTAAATAGTCCCGATCGTGTCCAAGTAATCAATGTCACATGACCTCACTTCACCGTCACAATTCCCTCTTTCCTGCTACTCACGTGGCACTCACTCAGAATTTCCAGTGATTCTTCCTTCACATGCTTAATTACCACAATGTCCACTTGCCACGTTGTGCCAAGTACAACTACATTTTCTACTCCATCAGTTAAATATAAATAAATCTCACTCCCTCCTCATCCGATAACAAAATACGTTTTGTTTTTGAAATTGCAAAAAAATGTTACTAAATACTCCCTCCGTTCCGCTAATATCCGCACACTTTCCTTTTTGGGCATCCCGCTAATATTCGCACACTCCCAAAAAGGAAACTTTATATTAATAAAATATTCATCCAACCCCACTCATTCTCTCTCCTACATTATTTTAATACTCACAACACCATTATAATTTATTACACCCTCCACTCATTCTCTCTCCTACTTTACTTTTACACTCACAACATTTTATTAAAATATCATATTCCTTAATTCCCGCGCAAACAGTGTTGGTGCGGATATTAACGGGACGGAGGGAGTACACATATACTCCCTCCGTCCCATAACAAGCGACACACTTTGCCATTTTGGGCGTCCCACTAATAAGTCACACTTCCTAAAATAGAAAAGAATATTTACTATTTCCTCCACTCATTCTCTCTCCTACATTATTATAATACTCACAACACCATTATAATTTACTATTCTCTCCACTCATTCTCTCTCCTACTCAACTATCTACACTCACAACACATCAATCTTTTCACTTTTTCCTTAATTCCCGTGCAAAACAGTAACTGCGTCGCTTGTTATGGGACGGAGGGAGTATTAAGAAAGAATACTCTCATATTTTACTATAAATTATATAATTACTATTTCCGCTTAAATTAAAAAAGATGTTAGTGGATTACTGTTTTAAGTATAAAAAGTGAGATAAAAAAGAGATAGTTAGATAAAAAATAATAATTGAAGCATTGTTGTAGGTACGACCTATGAGTTTTATTAATATAAAAATAATAAAATATTTTCATTTTATAAAATGTATAGTTTGTAATGAGGCGCAATATAAGAAAAGTGTATAGTTGATAGTAGAACGAAGAAAGTATATAATATTAAGAGTCGTTAGAAGAGTGGATAATGAGATAAAAGAAAGAAAGTGGGGTGTATAATATTAAGTGGGGATTATTGTTATTATTACATGTGAGTCTCATTGTTTAAAAAATATTAAAAACTTCTCATTTGAAAATTTTGAAATATTAAGTAATGCACCTAAAATGATTTTTTTTGCAATTTCAAATGCGACGGAGGGAGTATCAACTTTTACTTTTAATAAAAACAAATACTCATTTCTTCGTTCTAGAAAAAGTTTTTACTTTTCTTTTTCGTATGTCCTAAAATAAGGTTTTTAGTTGATTTATTATTTAAAATATACAATGAGACCCATTTTTCAGTTCCACAACAAGAATATCATATTCATTCTTTCTATGCTACTTTATTTTTTATACTCACAACATTTGTTTATTCTTAATATATTAATATATGTGTAAATTCAAACTATAAATCTTATTGCGAAACAGATGGAGTACATAATTAGAGGAGCACATAAATTAAAAAGAAAATTTAAAATGATAATGTGTTATAACTGTACATGGCTTGACAGGAGAGAGAAAGTAGGATACGCGGATAACTGAAGTGATTATGATAATTATATCTTATTTTCAATTTAGAACTCTACTGATTATAGTGAGATACTCAAGAGGTGGCTTTTTGCAGATTATTATGTGACTGAGGGAGTATTAAAGAAAATATTATGAAGTAGGTGTTGTGAGTGGGTATGAGAAAGAAAATGAGGTGAGAAATAATAAGTTGATAATTGTTGTAATTATAACAAATAAGTCTCATTAATAAAAAAAAATCCATCTGTTCCTAAATATAAATCATTAATTTTATTTTATTTTTCATAATGTAAGCTATTTTAGCTTCTTTTCTCTTTTATCTATAAGTATTAATTATGTATTGATTACTTATTTCATCCTCTCAGGTAAATCAATTTAATGTTAGGTAAAAAATGTGGCCAAATGTTAAATTAAGAGTCACAATTTAGCTAAAAGCGTCCAACAATCTTAATTAGGAAGAAAAATTTAGGATAACTTATCGATTTTTCCCTCAGTTGTATATTTTTTCTTAAGAAATTGTTCTAAAAATTTAGGATAACTTATCAATTTAATAAGGTACCTAATTCGGCTTAAAATACATATCTATTTTTCTTAAGAAATTGTTTTAAAATATGTTTTTTTTAAAAATAACTTTGCCCCGGTTAATTTTTTTCTTACCATTTTTTTCAACATTTTATTAGATATAAAACTAGAAATTTTGTTTTTGATACTAAAAGTTAAAAATGGATAATAAATTATAGTACTCCCTCCGTCCCTAAAAGATTGTCCTGTTGTACATTTTGCAAATATTAAGGAAGATGTACATTTTGCAATTATTAAGGAAGAGCTTCACCTTCTTGTACCTTAGTAGATTTGCACTAACATTCATGCCTAAATTTAGAAATGAGACATACTTTTTGGGACAAATCAAAATGACAAATGGGACAATCTTTCAGGGACGGAGGGAGTATATAATATTTGCTATTAAACTAAAATATCTTCGAAATGTAATTCAAATAAAACCTAGACAAAATATAGAAAAGAGGAAGTAGAAAATCTATAATATTGTAAATCTAAAAAGTTGTATTGATTAATTATTAATAATTTTAATTTTTTTTTAAGATAATTAATATTAATATTAATATTTGGTCAAAATATATAAATCGATAATTATTAAAAGTCGAATAATACTAACTGATATCTCTGGGGAGGGACGAAGGGGAATAGGCACAGTGGTGAAGCCACATTCGGTAGTAGGGTAGTGGGTAGGGGTGTAAACGAATCGAATCGAATATCATCGTATTCGATTCTTAATACGATTCGATTCGTGAAAATATTTGAATATTCGTATTCGTATTCGATTCTATTCGAATATAAAAATTGATTCGTATTCGATTTGAAATTGATATTCGAATTATTCGATTCGATATTCGTTTCGAGTATTCGATTCGTATTAATATATATATATATATATATATATATATATATATATATATATATATATATATATATATATATCAAGTTTTTGATTAATTAAGGCCATTTGCCTTGCCATGTCATCATTGGGACTCAACTCATACATGCCTTTTCCCTTTCCCCGAGACCCTTTTTGTTGGGAATTGGCTCCCAACATTTCAAACAAAGCTTGGGTCTCCTCGGGAGTCTTTAGTCCAAGAGTGCCACCGGCGGCATTGTCAACCATGGTTTGGTTAACATTGTTCAAACCATCATAGAAGGTTTGATGGAGCAAAGGTAGGGAGAAATTGTGATGAGGGCATTGCACTAAAAGCATCTTAAACCTATCCCAAGTTTCATGAAAAGCTTCTCCGGGATCTTGTTGGAAATTTATAATCTTTTGCCTATAAAGTGCAAGTTTCTCATGGGAGAAGAATTTGGTAAGAAAAGCATCATGGAGTTGTGCCCAAGTTATAATGCTCCTAGGGGGAAGCAACATAAGCCAAGTTTTGGCTTGATCTTTTAAGGCAAAGGGGAAACATTTTAAACGCATTTGTTCCTCCGTGACCCCTTGCCTACCCGGAAAACTTGACACGGTCATCAAATATTCACGCAAGAAATTCAAAGAGTCCTCATTCGGGAGACCATAAAAATTGGGCAACATGTTAAAGTATTGCCCCTTAATTTCGAAATTCTTGGCCTCCGGAGTGAGGACGATGCAAGAAGTGGCCGTATCAACTCTAGGCCGCAAAAAGTCATTCATTATAGGAGGCGGTTCCGCCATCTCCTCAATGATTTCTTCTTCCTCGGTGGAAGACGTGCTAAGTTCACTAAGTTCTTTGCCCGACCCCGAAACCGGTGTGTCCGAGTCCGTGCCGGAATCTCGAGTAGGAGTTAAGCCCCTCTCAAATCTATCAATGGCGTTGTTTCCACGAACTAACGGGGAGTTCAAGGAACGTCGCCCAAACATACACTACTCAAATAGTTCAAATACCCTAAACAATTCCCCGGCAACGGCGCCAAAAACTTGATGGGTTAAAACTCCCACTTGTAATAAAAACACCTCGCAAGTGTACGAGTGTCGTTGTGATAGCGTACACAAGTAAGGGGTCGAATCCACAGGGAATTGTTGGGTGATTGAGTCGATTTGAGTAGTGTATACTAAAGTAATAAAAACTAATAAAAAAAAGGGGGGGTGGTTTTTAAGACTAACGAACAACTACAATTATCAAGATTAAAAATTAACGCTAGGAAAGACAAGTAAACAAAGAGAGCAAATTCAAATAGAGATTAAAACAATGATAAGAGAGGATTCCATGGATTGGACTCAACACACCACTAATCTATGCCAATATTGATATAAATCTTGATTCCAATCTAGAGTTCATTCACTTGGGTAAAGATTGGGACGGTGAGACGGCCGGATTGCAATCTTACTTTTTCCAACCAATTTTACTTCACAAATCAAGTTGATAAAATTAATTTAGAAAAGCATTACACTTTAAGGAATGTATGAACAAAACCCACTTTGATTCCAATCAAGTTATCACAATGAGTTTCTCATCAAAGCATTGGTCAAAATAGAAAAATCTCCAAATCAATGGAAGAAATTAAAACCCAAATGAGTAAAAAGGTGATTTAAGACTAAATCATAAATACAACACTTCAAACCCTAAGTTAGGCATATGCAAAGATGAGCTAGAATGAAATCAAATGGGTAAAGTAATTATGGCATAAATTAATGATAGTGCTTACATCCAACCCATGAAATTAGAGAATTAGCTACACATATTATGCATTAAACAAACAAAACTAATTAGAAAAAGCATAAACAAACTTATCTTGCTTGGAGAAATCACAAAACCCTAACTTTCTCTCTCTAAAACCTTGCCTCCTTTTTGTTCTTCTCAAAATAAAGATAACCCTAAAATTATAACATTACTTCTATTTATACTACAAAGATCAACAAAGACCAAGGCTGAAAAAAAGGAAGGCTTTTGAGTTCAATTGGGCTAAAATAACAATTTTGGCCCAAACACAACAATAGAAAATAGAAAATAGGCAAACATCAGCCAAAATGGGGGAAAGGCATATATATATATATATATATATATATATATATATATATATATATATATATATATATATATATATATATATATATATATGTGTGTGTGTGTGTGTGTGTGTGTATATATATATATATATGTATATATATGTATATACATATATATGTATATATATATATATGTATATATATATATATATGTATATATATATATATGTATATATATATATATATATATATATATATATTATTCGAATAATATTCACGAATACTCGAATCGAATATCGTGAGATATTATTCGAATTCGAATACTTATCGAATCTGTCCCGAATACTCGAATCGAATACCGAATCGAATAAAAAAAATTTGATTCGTTTACAATCTTAGTAGTGGGGGTCATTGACCCCTTGGGTTTTTTGGGTATGTTATTTCGACCCATAAAAGTTTAAAAATAACATTTTATCATTAGAAGTAATAATTCTTACTATCAGAAAGTTAGTATTACTTTTTTCGTTGTTAGTTGAAAAAAATATAAGCAATAATTTAATTTAAGTTAATTTTTAATATTTTAATTAAAATTTAAAACTTATTATTAATATAACATTATAAATATTATTAATATTAAGTTTTAAATTTTTATTAAAATAACTAAAAGTAACCTAAACTATTGTTAAAATTAATTTAATTCAAACAAATAATGAAAAAATAGAGACTAACTTTCTAGAACGGTGGGAGTATAAATTTTGTCACTTATAACTTCCTTTCATTAGGAAAAAAAAAGGGCCAAACTAATATTTTGATTACTGAAATATCGATCAATTTCAAATGTTCACACTTTTTTTTGTATTGTTGTCATTTGAGCTATCACGATTATTATAATGTGATGACTCCCTCCAAATCATCGATAAATATCTAACAAAAGTTGATCACATGAAAATAGGATGGGGTGGCGGAGGAAACTCATCCTTTTCGGGCTCTGGTGGAGACTGAGGAGCTAGGGTTGGTCGAGTGTTCTTCGGGCGTCGATCAATTCTCAAAGGTGGCCCGAAAATGTAATCGGCACACAAACCCTTCGATGACTTGTCGGTTGACACGAGGTTTGGCCTAGACTTCCCGCCTGGGGTCCTGCCCACTCTTTCTTGGCTTGGATTGAAGGAGGGGAGGAGGAGGAATGGGGAGGGGAGGGAAGCATGCAAGAAAATAGGAGTGAGAGGGACGCATGCAAGAATATAGGAGTGAGAGGGATGGGGATGGGGTCACGGCTAGTAAGTTAGGATTTGGGTTTCTTTGTTTTTTTCTCTATTTTTATTTCCCCTAATGGATTAACAAATTGTAACAAAAGTTAATTTGTTGTTAGCTTTTGTTATTTTAAAACAATTTCATTAGAATTTGAATGATAATTTGGATGAAATCATGAAGTTTACAAATAAGATAGTTTAGCGATGATATTTCAAAAAAAAAAAAAAGATCATTTAAAACTGGCATGTACATCCATATTAAAAGGAGGGAATATATCATAATTTTGATTTTTTTCCCATTAAATCCTAATTTTATCACTAAATAGGCATGTACATGCATGAACGACAATATTAAAAGGAGTGAACAACACACGTGGATGGTGGATAATATCTGCCATCAGTGGCGAGGCCATGATTTTTTTAGAAGGGGATCAAAGTTTTTTTTTTTTTTAGGATAACTATTACTCCCTCCGTTTCATCTCAATTGGTCCATTGAGGTGGGACACGATTTTTAAGAAAAATTATTAAAGTGGATAGAAATTGAGTAGGTCTGTTGAGAAACGCGTTTCTCCATAACTATGGAGAAACGTGTTTTTAATAGCCAGAAGTTATGCGTTTGATAACTAGAAAAAATTTCTCGGATATCGGTCAAAGGGTTCGAATATTCGGAAGCTTTGAAACGGATATCCAAGCCTTTAGCGGATATCCGAGAAAAATAGATTTGAAGCCAAATCCAAGGCCAAGACCAGAAATTGCTTATTGAAGGTTTCAATATCCGAAACCTTCAAATGTATATCGAGAAACCATCAAATGAATATCCGTAAAACATTTTGAAAGTTTCTGGATATTCATTTTGAAGGTTTCTGGATATCCAGAAACCTTCAAATGTATATCCAGAAACCATCAAATGAATATCCAGAAATATTTTGAAAGTTTCTGGATATCATTTTGAAGGTTTCTGGATATCACTTTCATAAGCTTCTGAATATCCAGAAGCCTTGGCCTGCATTGTCGCGCGACAAGTCGGGTCCCGTTTCTCCATAAGTTACGGAGAAAATCGTTTCTCCCCAGATTTTGTGGTAGAAATTAGAGGAGAGAGAATGTAAAAGTTAAATGTGTGGTAGGGAATAGGAGAGAGAATGTAAAAGTTAAAAATATTTAATAGGAGAGAGAATGAGTGGGAGGAATAGTAAGTTAAGGTGGGTATAATGAATGGTTTTTTTGTAAATATATGGAGATGATAAGGGTATAAATATATGAAAAACTTTCCATTTAAGGAATAGATCAATTGAGGTGGGACGTCCCAAAAAGGAAAGTGGATCAATTGAGGTGGGACGGAGGTAGTACGATTTATAAATGCTATAAAACGACATACGAACGTGGGTAATAATCGGGCAATATCCAACAAATTTGGTCAAAAATATAATTCATATAAGTGTTAAATACGACAAAGGAAGTGAAATTTTCCTAACTTCGCTCGTCGTGCCTTCTCGTAATTCCCACTACATCGACCTATGTATAGCAGAGCGTATAATGACTATGAAATAGAATTCTTGTATGCCGACAAGGCCCATTCTCATATGCCAAGAAAGACATCTCTCAAGGCCGACCTGTGCCCCACTAAAAGACGAGTAGCACCTACTCAGTCGCTAAAAAGGCAAGGAAATCAACTTCTCTATCCTTTCTCTCCTCTCTTCCTCGGCACTCATTTAGGCCGATCAATCATAACAAGAAAAGTAGTATGCCTGCTAGGCATACGGATATAAGACGATACTAATTTTACTCAAACAAGGATTGTGGGAAGTTAATCCCTCTAGGATTATAAAATCGTCTGACGCAACTAATTGCTAATCAAAGATGTAATCTAAATCCCTACAACTATAAATACAAGCCATAATTCACATATTTTGGTAACGCATATTTCGACTTTCAACTTTTGTCAATTGATTTCTCTTTATATCACACAAATACTTACTCTCATGCCGGAGGGAATTTCGCCGGTGAATCTCCGGCTTAAATTACGTGTTTATTAATCTTTTTCAGGCTATTAAAACATTGAATATATAACCTGAAGCTTGATTTGGGCTGATACGAACGTTTTTAACATCATCAATTTAGATATTTGAATTTAATATACAAGGGAGTCAAAATATTAATTAGTGTAAATCTATACTATAGTATATTAAAGTAGGCGAAAATGAATATGGGTGTGACACCTCATTAAAAAATGGGAGTATCTTTCATTCTAGGAAGCCACATCATCCTAGCTATTGATGTGCCAAGGCTTTTCAAATTTGGCTATTAATTGAGTATATTAGACAATAATATGAGGTATGATATTAGGTACTCTTATATAGGAGTATATAATAGAAGTATAGATATTAGGTATGATATTAGGTACTCTTATATAGGAGTATATAATAGAAGTATAGATATTAGGTATGGTATTAGGTACTCTTATATAGGAGTATATAATAGAAGTATAGACTAGGGTATTTGAATAGGTATAAGTAGAAATAGACATATACTCTTATACTCCCTCCGTCCCAGAAAATGGTTCACCATTTTTGGCCCGACACGCAAATTAAGAAAATAGGTGGGAAGAAAAAATGTTGTGAGTGTAATTTGAAAATAGGAAAGAGAATTAGTGGAGGAAATAGTAAATTTAAAAAGTGTTGTAAGTGTAATAGTGAATTAGGAGAGAGAATGAGTGGATGAAATAGTGAGTGGGTATAATAAAATATTAATAAAACTTTTTCATTTTAGAAAAGGTGAAGCTTCAAACGGGACGCCATTTTGGGTAAAAGGTGAAGCATTTTCTGGGACGGAGGGAGTATATATAATAGAAGTATAGACTAGGTAGGTTATGCATTTAAAAACGCTAATAAATTGATACATCATCAACTTTTCGGCTTCTTATGTACTCCCTCCGTCCCAATAAGAGCTGCCCATTTTTTGGGCAGCACGCAAATTAAGGAAAGTGGGGGGAAGTAAAAATGTTGTGAGTGTAATTTGAAAATAGGAGAGAGAATGAGTGGAGAGAATAGTAAATTATAATGGTGTTGTGAGTATTAAAATAATGGAGGAGAGAGAATGAGTGGAGGGAATAGTGAAGATTCCTTTGCCAAAAAAGGAAAGTGGAAGCTATTAACGGGACACCCAAAATGGCAAAATGGGAAGCTACTATTGGGACGGAGGGAGTATTGATTATCCTAATTCAACTTTTCATATATAAAAATGCATTATTTTATTTTCGAAATACATATGATTTTGCTTGAAAATATGATAATAATTGAAGAAATTTATTTTTGTAATCCAAAAGGCGAAAAGATGTTTAACATGAAGAGAGACTTTAAAAATTCATGAACGGAAGATTGTTCATATGTTCATCGTTTAGTATACTTCAACCGTTAAGAGCATGAAAAATCATTGCATTAGTTTCACATTATGTTCATTAGTAACATGCATATGATAATTCAAAAGACACACCAACGTAATTTAATTTTGCTATCTATTACTAAACATATAGAAGAATATAATTTTATTTTGTTATAATCAAAGGGAATATGAAACAAGTTGAAGTTTAAAGGTTGTAATACTAACTAATACAATAATTAAAAAAAACTTTTAGACTATTCATAAAAGATCAATAGTTGAAGAGTCATCCATTTTCTTCATTCAAGTATATAAAGACTAATTTTCTTTTGACAAATGTTTGTTTTTTGCTCTCCATCACTTTTGTAGAGACTGATTCATGAAGAAAGAAAAAACTTTTAGACTATTCATAAAAGATCAATAGTTGAAGAGTCATCCATTTTCTTCATTCAAATATATAAAGATTAATTTTCTTTTGACAAATATTTGTTTTTTGCTCTCCATCACTTTTGTAGAGACTGATTCATGAAGAAAGAAAATGTGTCAAGGTTCTAGGGAATGTTATTGTAAAATGCTATTGTAAGTATTCACAAAATCCATTTTTTTTGGATTTGTGAGTGACTTCTTTATAATCTCTTTCGTCTTATTTTGAATAGGATTTGTTTTTTATATTTATGTTTGTGTTTATTATTTTGATTTTGATTTTGATTTTGATTTTGATTTTGATTTTGATTTTGATTTTGATTTTGATTTTGATTTTGATTTTGATTTTGATTTTAATTTTAATTTTAAATTTTAAATTTTATTTTATAAATTTTCGTCTTTATTTTGATTTTATTTCTTTCTTTTTTTCTATTTCTTTTATGTTTGTGAATGTTTCTTTCGCTTTTTAATTAATAGAATTTTAATTTTAATTTTTTATTTTCATTTTATTTTTTTGTATGTTTTTATATTGATATTGATTTTCTTTTATGCATTAGATTTTTTTCTTTCTTAATTATTAAAGTTTTTTTCATTTTGCTTTTGCTATTTTTGTAAGGAAATTTACAACTTGGCTTTAAATAAGAACTTTGTTTGGTTATTTTTTTATTTTTTTTTCTTTCGATTATGATTTGATTTCTTTTACTTATTTGTAAAGTTGATTTAGTTTTATTTCTTATTTTTTTCATATTTGCTTTACTTTCGTTTTTTAATATTATCTTCCTTTTTTTCAATTTGTGATAAAAAAATATTTCTTTTAATTCGATTAAAGTTTGATTTTTGGTGTATTTATTTATATTTGGGTTTGATATTGATTTTCATTGATGAATTTTTCAAAATAGTTTTTGTTTAATATATTTTGATTGTGTTAGTGAATGCTTCCTTTTTATTATTTTTTATTAAGATTCGATTTCTATATTTCATTCAATTGTTTCATCTTTCTTTTTTTTTTTTTTTTTTTTTCTATTTTTTTATTTATTCTACTTTGACTTTGTATTATTTTTAAAAATATTCAAATTTATTATTTATATGTTTCTACTCTTTATTTTTATTATATTTTTGAACTCTTATTTTTATATTTTTCCT
Source organism: Adenophora triphylla var. japonica (assembly GCA_022495995.1). NCBI lineage: Eukaryota > Viridiplantae > Streptophyta > Magnoliopsida > Asterales > Campanulaceae > Adenophora > Adenophora triphylla. Next base: position 77,914 of record JAFEMH010005233.1, on the reverse strand, counting down.
TTATTAATATTTGACTTTCATATTTTTGTTTTGATATTGAATTCATTTTTTTTTATTATTTTATTTATTAAATTTTTGAATATTTTTATTTGTTGTTGTGTTTTCTTTCTTCTATTTTATTCATACTTACGAATGAATTCTATCAAATTGCTAAGATTACAAAAATTAACTACAATGATATTTGTTAATCTTACTTTTATCTTTTATAATGATTTATATATATTTATTTTTTCATATTGTACAAACATTAATGATCTAGAAGTCTTGAGGGAATAATGAGAAAACAAAACCACAAAAATATTAACAGATTATGGAGAAAAATATTGTGTCATAACCCTAACTCTAAATACCTCTTTCAAGACTCCATCTATAACATCATCACATGACATAACAAATGAATTTCATGATTAGCCTTTTACAAGTTTGTGACCTCACTCATATTTTTTCCCATGACCATAATATTTATAATTCATCCTCACAATATTTTATATTAATAAATTAATTTCAAACTGAAGTACTTATTTTTTTTTAATGGACAAACTTACTTATGATTATCAAAAACATCAAAGTACCCCGTGCGTAGCACGGACAACACCCTAGTTTATCTTAATATTAAGGGGTCAAAATGTATAAATTCATAATTTTTAACAGTAAAGAGTAATTATCTAAATTTTTTATAGTAGTAAAATCGACACATTCCAAAATTGAATGGGGGTGTATGACCCTCTTGTATTGAGGGTAGCCTCGCCACTGTCTGCCATGTACATTTTCACGGGATTTTGAACCGTTCCAACGGTTCTTGTTGTAGTCAATGCTCCACTCGATCATTAATATCGTGCTCTCAATAATTATTGGGGCCCTGTGCGAAATGTGAATATTGGGCACCTAATGTTTAAAAATTAATACAAAAAATATAATATGTATATAGAAGTGCTTTTATATAAAGATTAAAATTTTGCAAAATTAAGCAATAAAATTCAACAAAAATGTTATCTATAACACCATCATATATATTGTTCTCAATACACACATCATCATCGTTATCATTCTCAACAAGCACATCACCTAATTTATCATTTTTAATGGGCACAACATCAAAATTATCATTTTCAATAGGCACATTATCACCATTATCATTTTCTACGGGCACACTAACATCAATACGCACATTAGCATCAATAAACACATTATCAACATTTTGATTTTCAAGTGAAACATGTGATTCTTTTATGATAAACCTATTAAGTGCTCCTGTTTGAGACTCATTCAACTTTTCAATTATTTTTCGTTTCTTACGCTTTTCATGATCATGAACATATTTTCTAATTTTCGGAGGCATAATTAAAGATTATTAGAATATAATGGATTGAAAAAACATGAAAAATGCAATTTTCAGTCAACAAAAATATTCTTGATTGATGACACCTATTTTGACTCTGCAAAAACAACAACAACAACAACAAAACAATGAGATTAATAACTAAATCAAATACAAAGTCATTTTATTTCATCTAAAATCATAAAATCAAAAGAATAAATTAAACATAAAAAATGAATAAAGTCAACATAAAAGACTAAAAGTCAGCCGAAAACTAAAAGAATAAAATAAAAGACTAAAAGTCAGCCGAAAACTAAAAGAATAAAATAAGAACTTTACCTTCTAAATTTGTAATCTCAAAATAAAAAACATTCAGTACTATTCATTCTCAAAACTTGGAATGAAGCTGGAAGCCTGGAACAAAGCTTGCTTGGATTGATCGTCGACGCCGTCATTGATTGCCGCCGTTGCCGTCGCCGATTGCGATTGGAACCAAAGCTTCTTCTCAGGCTCAGGCGGGTTTGTCAGTTTGGCTAGGCGATTTGATGGAGCCGGATTGTGATTTATGAGGTATTTTGTTTATCGTTGCCTCTCTTAAATCAATTACCCGTTGTCCGCAATTTTCAAGTAATTTACGTCGATTGATTTTCCTCCCCTTGAATTTCGACGCCATCACTGTGATTGCATTACTTTTTTTTTTTGGAGATATACTTTTTCTTTTTTTGAGATATACTCCCTCCGTCCAGTTACATACTTCACACTTTCTATTTTGGGCGTCCAATTACATACTTCACACTTTGTCTCCTACATTATTTTAATACTCACAACACCATTATAATTTACTATTCCCTCCACTCATTCTCTCTCCTATTTTACTTTTACACTCACAACATTATATCATTATTTTTTTTCTTAATCCACGCGTGAACAGTAACTGTGAAGTATGTACTTGGACGGAGGGAGTATACCTAATGGGGCCTAGAAAAATGGGGGCCCTCCAGAATTTGGGGCCTGGTGCCAAAGATACTCTTGCTGCACATGGTGATAGCCGGCCCTGATATCGTGCCACATTGACCTACCCTCATATTCGACGATGGAAATGTGTCGATAAAGATGAGACTCACAAATATTTTGAGTTGATATCAACCATAAACAAAGTGAACTCATCTATGTGATGCAAATAGTAAAATGGAGAGTTAAATCCAATTTAACCGTAACAGTCTTATATCCCATATTCTTGTTCTAAACTTCTCCAGTTGTATTTTGTTTGAGCTATTGCAAAATAACCTTCGTGTATAACATGATACCACAACCTTAAAGCTCTCGGTCCGAAGTGAAAACCCTAAATAATACCTTTTCGACGGTCACTGGAATTAAGAAACAGAGCCTAGTAAGCAGTGAGCACAGCAATGATAAGACAATCATTAAATTAAGGCCCACGTGTCTACAACCTATTCGTTCAAACTTGACAGTTAAGTTTACCGTATTTGGTAATATTTGGCATTAAGTTGAATAAGAAGCTTTTTGGGTTAAATCCTTCCACAGCAGATTTATTCAGTCATCGTTATCTTCAATAGAGAGGGTGTGAATTTGGAACTGCTAGCTGCATACATCCATTACTACCCCCTTTCCATCATGAAATCTTGGTGATGTAAAAATTCTACAAAAATATAAAATATTTTTAAAAAATGTAAAATATTTCATAGTAAATTAGTTAATGTAAAATATTTTGTAGTACATGCAATGTAATCTATAATACAATATATATTGGGTTTAACCGTTTGTAACTGATGTGATAAAAATTTGCTGATATTGAATATAAAAAATTGATACGACGGCATCAATTAACCTAAATATTATACCTTTCCACCTTTTCCTCCCAAACATGTACTCCCTCCGTTTCAGCAAGAGTGTCACCCTTTTAGGGGTGACACGCAAATTAAGAAAAAAAAGTGGGAAGAAAAAATATTGTGAGTGTAATTTGAAAATAGGAGAGAGAATTAGTGGAGGAAATAGTGAATTTAAAAAGTGTTGTGAGTGTAATAGTGTTTTAGGAGAGAGAAGAATGGAGGGAATAGTGAGTGGGCGTAATAGAATATTAATAAAATATTTACTTTTTAGGAAAGGTGACGCTTCAAACGGGACACCATTTTAAGTAAAAAGTGACACTTTTGCTGGGACGGAGAGAGTATTTTAACTTCCCCCCACACCCTTTTATTTACTACTACATGATTTTTTTATTAATTTATTTTTTAATTATTATTTACTTATTAATCTCATAACCATCAGTATTAATAGAGTCTGAATTTTATTTTTTATTATTTATTGTTTATGACTTTTTTTACTTTTTGTTTAAATTATTTTTTCGGGACATGATATTATTTTTACTAGCACAACGATTTCGATTAAAGAATGAGAATGCATTTAATATAACCGGTAGTGGGTAGGTGTCACTCTGTTCCCTTAGCAATGAGGTTAGTACTAGTTTAAGACATACTCCCTCCGTCCCATGTGAATGGTCACTAGCTTTTTGGGTGTGGGAATTAACAAAAAGTAGGAGAGAGAAATAGGTGGAGGAGGTGTTTGTGAGTATGAAGAATTAAATAGGAGAGAGAATGAATGAGAGGAATAGTTAGGAGAGAAAATGTTGTGAGTGTAAAAGTGAAGTAGGAAAGAGAATTAGTGGAGAAAATAGTGAATACTCCATCCGTCCCAATAAAAGCTTCACCAATTACTCAAAAGGGCGTCCCGTTAAAAGCTTCACCTTTCCTTTTTTGGACATAAAATATTATTATTTCCTCCACTCATTCTCTCTCCTACATTATTTTAATACTCACAACACCATTATAATTTATTATTCCCTCCACTAATTCTCTCTCCTATTTTCAAATTACACTCACAACATTTTTTTTACCTCCCATTACCATAATTCCCGTGCCCAAGAAAAATGGTGAAGCAATTGTTGGGACGGAGGGAGTATTCTTTTTCATTTTGGACAGTGTCCATTCACGTGGGACGTCCCAAAAAGAAAATAAGTGTCCATTCATATGAGAAGGAGGGAATATTTAATATTACACGTGCAAATTTTTATTACGTGATGTCTAAAATATTTTATACTCCCTCCTCTTGAAATAATATTGTTACATTATTTGTTGTTGATATGAAAGTATTTTGATAACCCATCGAGCATACAAATAAGTTGAGGTGGCACAAACGGAAGAGTCGGGTGGAGCTAGCTATACATTCGAGCTGCTAGAGCGAGCGGTTTGAAATCCACTTTGGACTTGGGGAATTTGATAAAACGGCTGCGGGCCAGGGGCATCGGAGTTGTCACCGGCATCGTCACCGTCGTCAGCTAATTCTGTTAACGTACGAGGCGGGTGTTTGACTTTGGTAATAGAATTTTGATGACTGACATACACTTTTGAGTTGATTGGTTTCTTGATTGTTTTGTTTAATCAACAAACCCATTGGATTTTCATTTGGGTAATTGTGAGAATCTAATCCTCGGATTTCTCTTTTTCTCTCCAACTTTCCCACAGTTTGTTAAGACCACTGCAGTGCAGATTAATTTTTCTTTTCTTTTGTTATTTTTATTTTTTTCCCAATAAAATTCATTCGGTTATTTCCAATAAGTTTTTTCCTTTAATCGAGTTCACATCACATTCTAGGTTTTGGACCCTAAACCTCTATTTGGTACTATCTCCTTTTTTTTTTTTTTTTTTTTTTTTTTTTTTTAACATGTAGTCACGTTCTTGAAGGAGTGTACTCACGTTTTCGAATGAGTGTTTAGCAGTAAAATCAAGTCAAGTCTTGATATACGTTAGGGTTCGAACCCTCTTGTTGCATCCGAACATCATAAAAAAATAACATGTTGTCTCCAAATAAACTAAGATCAGTATGAAAATGAGTTAGACAAACTCGTTTTAAGAACAAATTTGAATATTTTTAAATATTTATTTTGATACAAAGAGAATATCTTAAATAAATAATCCCGAAAATCAATAGAAGAATCTTATTTTGTAACTTATATTCCCAATCTAAAATGATCTCACTTTATTTTTGGTAGTTAACTAATTTATTGAATTTGACCAAACTTTTATTAGAATATATTTATTCACATGAAATTTTAAATTATTATTGATTTATTAAGAGAATATTTAAATAACAATTTTTAGATGGGAAAATTATAAAATAGGGTCCGAAGTCCACGGAGAGGTAATAAGTTGGGGACTGACTTTTCAATTTTAGCAATTTAGGGTCTAACTTGACTATTTTTGACCAGTTTGAGACTTTTTGACGACTTCCGTTAAAAATTCCCGTTAAGCCAACACGTGTGCTGTATGTGAGATTGAGTGAGAGTTTTTTGGTCATTTCGCGCTTATGGCAAATTACAAAATAGGGTCTGAAATTCATGGAGTGATAACAATTTGGAGCCTGACTTTTCAATTGCATCAATTTAGGGCCTGGTTTGCACCCTCGTGCGAAATTCGTCTTAATGTCGTACCAAATGTTTGAATAATCCCAACTTTTCCCCTAAATCCTAACAGGCATTAGAAATTTTCAAAAATTGTTATGCGTATGTCACATGATGAGTATTTTGTACATTCTTATGTTAATTTATGATTTTCTTTTAATCTGCTTTACTCACTCTTCTCATATTTAATAAAAATTATAAAAAAAAATAAATTGTATACACAATTTATTGTATTAAAATATATAAATTATAACATCGAATATATAATCTAATTTTTATTTAATAAATCCATTTTTTTAAAAGTAATAGTACATCTATTTACTTAAAAATACAAATGAATCTTGATATTGTTTGTTTCTTAATTAAAAGAATAGAAATGAAAATTATAAATTTCTCATGTACCAAAAAATGTATTTTATTTCTCAAAAAAAAAAATTATTTAATTTATAATAATATAGAAGCACATTCAAAATAATAATCAACATAAAAACCAAATAAGAAAAGAAAAATATGTAAAAATGGCAAAATAGTATATCACTTAGGGCCAAAAAATATTTTTTTTTAAAAAAACTCATCAAACCGCTAAACCCAACATTGTTTTTGTTGTAATATCCTTCAACGATCCCCACCCCTGCTCCCTCACTGTTATAGCCTCCCCTCGCTATCTTCCTCTCTTACTTTTTTGACCCCCACCCTTATCTCTCCCTCTAGTATCCCAATATCGCCGTTTTACATGCTCTGTTATCTTTTTAATGCTCACTCTCACCATTATCGACATTCCATGGAGGCAACAAGATTAAAGATCCCAAATCTAAATTTAATTTTTTTATGTTTCATCTTTCACTACCAGAAACTGGTGTTTTAGCGACAGAATCAACAGCGACGGAAGCATTCCGTCGCTATTTAGCGACGGAAATTATGCTATAGCGACGGAATGATTTTGGCGTTAAATTTACCGACAAAATTTAATTTCGTCGCTAAATTTCCTCGCTAAAACGAATATTCCTCGAATATTCGTTTCATTACCGCCACTATTTTGGCGCATGATTTACCGACGAAATATTCCGTCGCTAGTTATTTATCAGCGACGGAATTATTTCGCCGGTGAAAAGTTATTATTTTTTTATTTTTTTTATATATCAGCGACGGAATTATTCCGTCGGTGAAAATTAAATAATTTTTTTTAAATAATACACCGACGGAATATTTCCGCCGCTGATAAATTAAAATAAATTAATTTATCAGCGGCGAAAATATTCTATCAATGTAAATTAAATATTATTTTTTTAAAAATAATACACCGACGGAATTTTTCGCCGCTGAAAAATTTAAAAAAATTAATTATTCAGCGGCGGAAATATTCCGTCGGTGAAAATCAAATATTTTTTATTTTTTTATTAAATATTACACCGAAGGAATATTTTCGCCGCTGAATAATTAATTTTTTTTAATTTATTAGCGGCGGAAATATTTCGTCTGATGCCGCAGGAAATGTGCTTATCAATCTTCCTCCACGTGGCAGGACTGATCACCTAGCTCCTTGACCTGAAATCAGAACCCACGACTAGCCGGATGTGTCTCCGGCTTAGACCCTCGGGCGTGAGAGTAAGTATTTGATGATTGGAGAGCTAAAATGTATTGAATAATAGAATTCTGATAACAAAATAGCAGTTACCTTTCACCGTTGGTAGTGATGATGTATTTATAGGTGATGATTGTTGTTTATTTGGAGGAGCGATGTGTGCTCCAAGATTTCAGCGGCAGTTACTTGTAATGTGAACGTGCCTATAACGGTCCATGATTTATAGGAATGCAGTTATGGAAAGATTTGACTCACGTGCGCCTATATCAGTTAGGTCGACGCTTGATGATTAGGTCGAGGTCGCCATTTGAAGAATGGTCGACCTGACTGACGGGTAGAGCATGGATCGTACCCGAATTGGAACAGGGGTTTGTAGAGTCGGACCAAGCTAGGTCGGGGCCTTGGAGGTCGGACAATGAGCTTAGGTCGACGAACCCTGTAGCTGGGCCTTGGGCCTTATGGTGATTGGGCCTGGCCTACTGAGAGTGCGGCGGCCATAATTGCTTGAGGACTGGGCTTTACTCGCTTGGCCCAGTTAGATACTTTTGGTATGTTCAGTGGCCCCCAACTTTCGAGTTGACTTTGTCGACTTGAAAGTTAAGGAAATCCTTGATGAGAATTGCTTCGCTCGCAGGTCGCTACTTTTTCCTGGAGTTTAGTCGACTATAGTGATGTGGCACAATCCTGATCGTCAGTGATGAACGGTCAGATTTGATGGAGCGCCGTTTTTCTGTCATCATTGCTATTTTGACGCTTGATGGTCCACCTCGGAAACCGTTTCCTTGTTTAATTAGGAAATTAATTTTGAATTTCCTTTTTCCTTTCCAATTTTGAAAAATATAAATACCAAAATCCTTTTTTGATTTGAATTCTTACCGTCTTTGAGCTCTGAGAATCCCCGGCGAAAATAGCAAGGAAGCCATTGGATGAGTGCGCCTCTGTCCTGACGAGGTGGGGACTGAGTTTTACTGAAATAGGGTTGCCCATTAGAGAAGATGTAGTCAATTTAGTTGTTGACGACTCAAACATTGTCTCCTTCCATCTCTTTCATGAGTTGCTCGACCACATAGCTTTGCTTTATGTTAGGGATGTTGAGAAACCCTCCTTTCTTAGGAACAGAAAAGGTTTTCCAGGGGAGTCTAGGTCGCCTTTAGGTAGGTCGTCTGATTATGATCGAAGGCCTGACTCCCCTGTTTCTCCTTCTTCTTGTACAGATATGGCAGTTCAGGAAGGAAACGCTGCTTCAACCTCTTCAAGTCCACGCATCCTTGACGCCTTCGATGAGGTGGTTGTACCAGGGAAGAATGAAAGGGGCTACGTTCCTCAAGGGCCGTTGCGTGGGAGAAAGAATTTGCCCTCTAGGTATAGCATGATCTATGATTTCTGTGAGGTGAGTAAGAAAGATTACAGAGTGACCATCTATAGCAAGAAGGAGTTCCTGGCTAAGTTTAGGTCAACCTTTACCCAGGATGCCACTAGGGTAGCTTTCTTCTATGGCTAATTCGTGGCTGGCCTCAGGTTGCCACTTGACCCCTTTATTAACGAATTCTTGGAGTGTGCTAATGCCTTACCCCTTCAGCTGGGAGCCAATACCTGTAGGGTCTTAGTATGCTTTGCTATGGTGTGTAGGTTTATAGGATACGAACCCTGTATGAGGGTGTTCAAGGAATTCTTTTATATTAAGTATAGTGGAGAGGATCTGAGTGTCAGTACCCCCTCTAAACCCAATTCTCGTAAGCTTTTCACGAACCTTCCCAGCAAAGCAAGTGGGTGGAACTCTCATGTGGTGGTAGTAGAGAGCAGATTAGGATGGGAATTTCCCTTGCCAACCGCTGATACAGAGCCCATGGATGAGAGGGACTATTGGGAGCCAGTTTGGCATTTTGATTTATACCAGAAGCTGTGTAGATTAGCTGATAAGGGGCCCATAAGTTGGGAGTCTTTGGGTACCACCAAGTATAACTATATCCAGGCCAGGATGATGGCTGGAGAGGGAGAGGTGCAGCCTCTGGTGCCTGTTGGAAGGGGCACTATTTATCCTGATTGGGTTACCCACGCCATGGGCAAATTTGAGGATAAATGCCATCTATGCAAGCGGACTGCAAATTATTGCAAAGACAACGGGGAGCATGCTGGTGGTAAGATCCCCTTCTGTAATTCCTTACTCGACCTTAATCTGTTAACTTGTTGGACTGATGGCTTGCATGTGTAACTCTCATTTTGCATATCATCCTATTTTGAATTGTCTGCATATCTCTTAGCTCGTCAATTGTTAACTCGCACATAAGACAGTTTGCTCGTACATAGAACTTTTGCTCGTATGTAGAATCTTCATATGTCGAGTTAACACTCTGCTATTTTGGCTTTGTTGCAGTTTTGACCCCAGAACAAGAAGCTAATATGGGTCGCATTATCGCTGTGTCTGATAGAAAGAAAGCTAAGAAAGCCCATGGGGCGGCCAATTCCCGAGCCAACAGAGAGAGAGAGGCTGCTGCGAGGACCAACTTATTATCCAAGGACAATGCTGGGATGGTTCCCATGGAAGAGATTGAGTCGAAGGGTCCCTTGGAGAGCAGCAGTCGAGCTCAGGGGACAGCTGAAGGGGAGAATACATCCAACAGGTCGACTAGGCCAAGCTTGAGCTCAGACCCCATCCCAGACACTAATATGGTGACCTCTGGTGCAGGGACTGGGGGGACTAGTCCCTTGACTGTGGTGAACGTGGATGATGATGAGGTGATGGATGATGATGACCTGCCCTTGAACTCCAAGAAAAGAACGAGAACTGAGAAGGGAAAATCCGTTCTCTCGAGCCAACTTCCTCCTCCTACTACCCAAGAGTCCCTCGAAGATCAGATGAGGAGACTAAGTGATGTACCCCCTCTTGTTGGGGTTAATAGCCTGAGTCGCCGCTACCCAGACATGAGTTTGGGCCAGGTAGTGGTTAGGCGGGCTATTGATGTCGATCTTCTGGCCCACTTTGCTGATAAGGGGATTACCCCTGAGGAATTCTCAGCTCGCTCTGGGATGGTGCATAGTGAGGTAATCTTTTGCTTTCCATTTCTGTTTAGTCACTTGTTTTTCTAGCCAGTCAATTTAACTTCCGAGCTAACACTTCCCTGATTACCTTTGATGCAGAATCTCACCATGGTCGAACAAGTCAAATGCTCTTGGAGGGCCTCCATTGAGAGGGAGAGGCAGGCTCTAAAAGATTACTCCAAGAAGTCACAAGAACTGGTCGAGCTAAGAGAGAAATGCAATGACCTCGACAACTCTTTTGATGCTCAGGAGTTGGTGAAGAAAAAAGCTCTGGAGGACGTGGAGAAGGCTTTGGAGGACCTGAAGGCTTCTGACGCCAAGGTGGTCGAGGTGACCAAGGAGAGGGATGCTGATCGCTTGGAACTTGAGAAGACCAAAACGGAGCTGGCAACAGTTTCCAAACTCTTGAAGGAGAAAGACACCTTCCTAATCGAGCTGAATGAAGAACATCGGCTCGCACGATTGAAATGGCAAGAAGACCTCCAAGTCGCCTCTAAGAAAGCTATTGATATCTTCAAGGAAGGAGACGAGTATCATAACACCATTGTGAACAAGGCCAAGGGTTTTCTAGACTTGGGTAAGCGCCATATGGCTCGCCGGGCTCTAGTCGACCCAGACTCTTATGTCTCATTGGAACAATTGGCTCGCTGGGCCTATGCACCTCAGTATGATATGGTGGCTCGTGGTGGACACTCAACCGTGCCTTATTCTGACAACGATCTAGCCTTCATTGCCCAAGAGGACAAAGAAGATGGCTGTGAGCCATGGGTGGTCCCCCCAATTGCCGAGAGAAATTTTGATGTAGCTTTGCAGGAGCTTGAAGATGCTGACGCCATGGAGGAGGAGGAACCTATACAGAGAGCCTACTCGGAGTCGGGTAAACCCTTGAGCCCTCTGCATCATGAACCAGTCAATGAAGAGCGAACTGCCAATGACGACCCCAGTGTCTCCGATCAAGATGTTTGATTTTAAATGAACTTTGTGTAATGAAACAGGTCCCAAAACAATTTTTTGCTTTTTGTTTTGTTAACTATTTAAATGCCTTGGCCCAATTTTTGGGAGGCAGAAAACTTTGTAGCTCCTATTTTACTCAAGTCTTGGCCCGCCTTTGGGAGACTTAATTATCACTCGTAGCTGACTTGATTCCTTTATATGTTGTATGCTTTTGAATTCAGCACGTGTGTGTCGAGCTAGATCGGATAGGATAATAAATATGCTTTAAGAATTTGGTCGAATTGATTTTAGCTCATAGTCGACCTTAGACTTGGGAAGGTTTTTGTAAACGAGATTGACTCAGGGTCGAATCTGTTTAGAAGGTCAAAGCTGACCAAGGGTCGAGCTTTTGTAAGAACAAAGTCGACCTAAGGTCGGACTTGTTAATAGGGCTCAGCTGATTAGGGATCGAGCTGATTCAGAATAAAGCTGACTAAGAGTCGAACTTATTAGAACGAAATCGACTAAGAGTCGGACTTGTTAAGGGAATATAACTGATTAAGAATCGAGTTTGTTACAACGAAGCTGACTAAGAGTCGAGCTTGTTTGAAAGAAGTCGACTAAGAGTCGGACTTGTTAAATGAACGAAGCTGATTGAAAATCGAGCTTGCTAAGGCGAAGCTGACTAAGAGTCGAGCTTGTCAAAGGAACGAAGCTGATTAAGAATCGAGCTTGTTAAGATGAAGCTGACTAAGAGTCGAGCTTGTAATGAAATTAGTGCATAGTGTTTGGTCGAACAGAACTGCGATTTTCATTGAAGTAGAAATATGTTTACATCGACTGGAACTATGATAACTTCAAACTTTGCAACTGTACATACTCTGAACTGAACTAGCAATTCTAACTAGAAGTAGTATTTGATGAGATGGGTGGCATGCCAAGGATGTTTTAGCTCTTCACCTCCTGGGTGAGCAATCATATAGGTCCCTTCCTTGACGACTCGAGTAACAATGTAAGGGCCTTCCCAATTAGGAGATAGCTTGTTCTGCTGGGTCCTTCTCCCTGTTGCCTCGATTTTCCTCAACACATGATCCCCTACTTGGAAGGACCTTGTCTTAACCTTCTTGTCGTGATAACTTTTAGTTCGCTGCTTGTAGTTGACCATCCGAAGGTAAGCTGTGTCTCGTTTCTCGTAGACCAGATCTAGGTCGATCAATCTGTTGGTGTTGTTCTGCTCTTGATCAAAGAAGGTCACTCTAGCAGTAGGAAATCTGAGCTCAGCAGGTGCCATGGCCTCTGATCCATATGTAAGAGCAAATGGGGTTTTCCCAGTAGGCCCCCGAGTGGTTGTGCGAACTGCCCAAAGGGCAAGGGGTAGTTCGTCCAACCAGTTATTGCGTCGACCTACGAGACCCGTCTTGAGTGAGGATAGTACGAGCTTGTTTGCTGCTTTGGCCTGCCCATTTCCTTGGGGATAGGCGACAGAAGATTTCCAATGCTTGATCCCTACTCGATTCATCTCTGCTTCGAAGGTTTGGGAGAATTGCAGGCCGTTGTCAGACACTATAGCTCGAGGAAAACCAAATCGACACCAGATGAAATCATGAATGAATTTGATGGCGTTTTCCTCTGTTATGCAAGCTAATGGCTTGGCCTCGACCCACTTGGTGAAATAATCGATGGCGATGATCACATACTTGCAATTTCCTCGGGCGGGAGGGAAGGGTCTAATCAGGTCAACGCCCCACATATCAAATGGTCAAGTAGTGATCACAGGAGTTTGCTAAGTCGTAGGCAGATGAGGTAGGTTGGCAAACCTTTGGCATTGGTCACACTGCTGCACAAAGTCATGAGTGTCTGCTCTCATGTGCGGCCAGTAATATCCCAAGGTGATCAACTTGTCGGCTAGAGTCCTGGCCCCCGGGTGTCCACCGCAGATTCCACTGTGCATCTCATGCATTAACTGAGTGATCTCTTGAGGGTGGATGCACTTCAATAATGGCCTAGTATATGATCTTCTGAACAACATGCCTCCTTGGATGACATATCACGGAGCTTTCTTTTTGACAGCTCGAGCCTTCTTCTCGTCCTCTGGGAGCTCGCCACTTTCCAGGTATGCCTTCATTTCTTCAATCCAGCACTTCTCATAAACCCAATTCCTCGAGGGATCTTCTATGCATTGAATTTTGACCCTTTTATAAGCTGGGCTCTCAAGGTAAGAGATGGGTTCTTCATGCGGCTCGTCTGATGTAGCTAGCTTTGAGAGCAAGTCGGCCAATTCATTGTCTTCTCGATCGACCCTTTGGATTTCCCAAAACTCTAGGTCTTTTGTCAGCTCCTTCACCAGGTCGTGATACTTGACTAAAGTGGAGTTCAGTACTTCATACTCGCCTCTGACCTGGTTGACTATTAGTTGGGAATCACAGTATGCCATGATTTTAGTCGCTCCAAAGCACTTGGCATACTCTATGGCTGCTACCAGAGCTTCATACTCCGCCTGATTGTTGGATGCATCGAACTTGAACCTTAGTGACTCCTCATACACTGTCCCAGACTCAGGCTCGATCAGAACAATCCCATCTCCACTGACATTTTTCGTGGCTGACCCATCCAGTAGACCTTCCAGCGATCGTCGGGTAGAAAAGTGGCGAGCTGGGACTCTTGCTCTTTTCCTTTAGCTTTGTCTTTTTGAGCTCACACCTCGCTGTCTTCCTTGGTGAACGTAAGCTCGACCAAGAAGTCTGCTAGAGCTTGAGCCTTCAATGCCTTTTGAGGTCGATACTCGATGTCGAATTCCGTGAGGGCAATTGACCAATTGAGTAAGCGACCTGAACTTTCTGGCTTATGAAGAATTTTCCTTAAGGGGGAATTCGTGAGCACCACGATGGGGTGAGCCAGGAAATAAGCTCGTAGCTTCCTTGAAGCCACGACTAAGGCATATGCTACTTTCTCAGCATTGTAATATCTGCCCTCCACATCTGATAGAGCCTTGCTAATATAGTAAACTGGCTTTTGAAGCCCTTCTTCCTCTCGAATCAAAACTGCTGCCACTACTTTGTCTCCCACAGACAGGTACACGAACAAGGTCTCACCAGTGGTCGGGCTACTCAGTAAAGGTGGAGTAGCGAGGTAATCCTTAAGTTGTTGGAACGACGAATGACATTCGGTCGTCCATTCAAAATTCTTTGTCCCCCTTAGAGCCTTGAAAAAAGGGAGAGATCTTTCCGCTGATTTGGATATGAAGCGACCTAGGGCTGCTACTCTTCCATTAAGTCGCTGCATCTCTTTGACACTGGTAGGCTCCTTCATGTCGACTAGAGCCTTGATCTTCTCTAGGTTAGCTTATGTACCTCGCTGGGACACCATAAATCCAAGGAACTTGCCAGCTGCTATGCCAAAAACACATTTGCTGGGGTTAAGCTTCATGTCGTTTGCTCTCAAATTGGCGAACGTTTCCTTTAGGTCAACCACGTGACGTCCGGTCTTTGTTTTAATGACCATATCGTCGACGTAGGCCTCCATGTTTCGGCCAATCTGTGAAGCAAAGACCTTGTTGACCATACGTTGATAAGTCGCCCCTGCATTCTTCAGTCCAAATGGCATCATGTTGTAGCAGTAGATGCCTCCAGTCGCTTGAAATGCTGTCTTCACTATGTCATCCACATGCATCTTGATCTGGTGGTAACCTGAGTAAGCATCTAGGAAACTGAGAGTAGAGTGGCCAGCAATGGAATCAACGAGTTTGTTGATTCTAGGAAGAGGATAGTTGTCCTTCGGGCAAGCAAGGTTTAGAGTGGTTAAGTCGACGCACATTCTCCATTTGCCATTTGACTTCTTCACCATGACCACATTGGCCAACCAGGTTGTATGAGTGGCCTCTTTAATTATACATGCACTTAAAAGTTTCTGTACCTCAGCTTTTATGGCCTCTTCCTTATCACGAGCGAAGCTTCTCAACTTCTGGGGTCTGGGCTTTATGGTCGGGTTGACTTCCAGCCTATGAACAGCGACCGCCTCCTTTATTCCCCTCATGTCCTCAACTCGCCATGCAAAGACATCACTGCTTTCCTTGAGCAACTCGACAATTTCCTTTCATCGTCGATGTTTGCTTTCCAATTTGAATTTTCTGCTCAGGATAGGAGGGGTTTGTAACCACTGATTCCAGCTCGTCGACAGCCTCTAGCTCTGGACCATCTCTGAACTGCAGGGTCTCGATGATGATCTCCAGTTCTCTCTTCTTTCTTTCTCGTAGGACATGATCTAGTTATGCTCGAGCTGTGCCTTGTACACAATCGACTCCAGCAGGGGTAGGAATTTTGACTCGCTGATGGGGGATTGACGCCACCATTCCAAGTGCGACCTGACCAGGAATACCAAGGATAGCAGCATAGTCACTGTTCACATCTATCACAATAAATTTTACCTTAGAAACGACCCTGTAAGGGTGTTGGCCTAGGTCGACGTCTAGCTCGATCTGTCCCATAGCGTCGACTCGATGATTTGTGAAGCCCTCCAACCTGCCATCATATCTTTCAAGCTGCTCGTTGGAAAGACCCATCTCCTGGAAGGTTTTGTAGAACAAAATGTCTTTGCAGGCCCCGTGTCGACTAAGAGTACTGCTCGTCGTACATCCGTCGATAAGACACTGGGATGACGAGAACTTGCTCTCTAGCCGCCATATTAGTTGCCAACTCATGGGGTAGAAGGCGATCACCTCATCTCGACATCTCTTCTTGGAGGCACATGTGGGGCTTTGTTGAGTTGAAAGATTTTTTGTTTGATGGCTGTGTTCTTTGGCTTGCTCTGTGATGACCCCAAGTTCAATCTAGGTTGCCTTGGTCCCCGATGTCCACTGCTTGGTTGCTCGCCTCCACCGGCTTGAGGCCTTTTAACATAAGCGTCGAGCCTTCCCTGGTCGACCATTCTCTGGATGATACGCTTCAAGCCTAAGCAATCTTCTGTGAGATGACCCGTATCTTTATGGTAATCACAGTATTTGCTATTGTCCCTTCTGAACTTGTTGCCTGGGTTCATTGGGGCAGGTGGGGCCAACTCGACCGCATTCATTATTTCTGTTCGACTCACCGTTAGGGGAGTGAAAACTTCGGGCACTTTCTCTGTCGCCCTGGTCCTGTTTTTACCATTCTTGTTGTTTCCCCCATTTTTGGCTGAGTCTTCTTATCATCAGCGACCTCAACCTTGGGGCCTTTCCCATTCTTCTTTTCTTTCCTCTCCTCGGCTAATACCACATTGTAAGCCTTCTCGAACAACTCATGTCGAGTGGTGACGGTACGAACCGTCAGCTCATAATCCATGTCTGCCGAGGAAATGCCATTTCGGAAGCAATTGATCACCTCCCTGTCAGTGAGATCCTCCTCAATCTTGTCAACCATTTCTTTAAACTTGGTGTAGTAGCTCATGGAGCTTTCACTTTTCCCTTGCACCAAGTTGTTTAGGTCGGTGACAGTCACTTTCCGAGCTCCAGCAGTTGAGAAGCGCTCTAGGAATTTTGTCCTCAAACACATCCAGGTGGAGATGCTACCGGTTGCCCGAACCATTGAACCATGTTAGGGCTGCCCCTGTGAGTGTGCTTATGAGGGCTTTGCACATATTGTCGTCCTCATTGGCGACAAAGCACATCGTGGCTTCTAGGTGTGCCACGTGGCTTTTTGCATTGGTTGCCCCTGAGTACTTCTCTAGGAGGGGCAATTTGAAACCAGCAGGAGGTCGACTATCGATCAAATCCTTGGATAAGGGTCGAAGAGCAAAGTCAATTCGTTCGACCTTTCCAGTATCATTCTTCTTCTCAGCCTCCCATTGTTCAAACTTCCTTTTCCATAGCACCCACTCCCTAGCATCGGGTTTGTCTTCTCCAGCAGGGGGAACTGCATTTGACCTTTGACCCTCACTTCTGGGGGGAGTTACTTGCCTGCTTCTCCTATCCTTGTGGGAAGGTGACCTTGCGGCGATTGGCGACCTGCGCCCTTCATCTCTTGTTGGCGACCTGCGCCTTTCGTTTCTAGGTGGCGACCTGCGCCTATCATCTCTGGGTGGCGACCTGCGCCTTCCCTCTCTTACAGGCGACCTGCGCCCATTCATCCCCCTGTGGGATTGAGACCTCTCTGTCCTGGCTGGTGATCTATGCCTACTTCGATTTGCCTCTAGCTGCGTCCTCAGGTCCGACTGTGCCTCCTGCTCACTGTTCCTAGTGAGACTGGCCCTTAGGTCGCCACTAGGAACGTGAATAGGTGATTGAGGCTGCACTACCATCCTTTGATCAACATTCTGACCCACAGTTTCATTTGGTCCAGTACTTCTAGCACGCTCCCTATTTGAAACTTGGGATGGAGCCACCCTCTCAGACCTTCTGTCCGCCTGTTCAGCCTCCTCCATTGCTAACAGCTCGGCCAATATCTGAGCTCGTTCCATAAGCATTTCTTTCCTGCTTAGTGGGTTGGATGAGGGACACCTTACTATTTCCGGCATTCATCTGTCCAGTTGGCCGTTTGGGAGGAGGTGGAACTCCTTGCCCCTCCATGGGTCGCTTCTCCCTCCTTGCGTCTGGCAATCCTCTGCCATCAGCTACACTGTTGGAACGCGTTGCCCTGGCATGATGACTAAGAGGAGGAGGAGGAGGCAAATCAGCATTTGCATTGGTATTAGCATTGGTGTTGGTGTTGACATTCACTTCATTGAATTCGTCGAAGCCTGCACGTAACATGCCGTGCGGGGTTACCATGATTGTGGATTGAAGAAAACTTCGAGGTCAAGCTATGCACTCGTTTCCCGGCAATGGAACCAAACTGATGCCGCAGGAAATGTGCTTATCAATCTTCCTTCACGTGGCAGGACTGATCACCTAGCTCCTTAACTTTGAAATCGAGAACCACGACTAGCCAGGATGTGTCTCCGGCTTAGACCCTCGGGCGTGAGAGTAAGTATTTGATGATTGGAGAGCTAAAATGTATTGAATAATAGAATTCTGATAACAAAATAGCAGTTACCTTTCACCGTTGGTAGTGATGATTTATTTATAGGTGATGATTGTTGTTTATTTGGAGGAGCGATGTGTGCTTCGAGATTTCAGCGGCAGTTACTTGTAATGTGAACGTGCCTATAACGGTCCCTGATTTTTAGGAATGCAGTTACGGAAAGATTTGACTCACGTGCGCCTATATCAATTAGGTCGACGCTTGATGATTAGGTCGAGGTCGCCATTTGAAGAATGGTCGACCTGACTGACGGGTAGAGCATGGATCGTACCCGAATTGGAACAGGGGTTTGTAGAGTCGGACCAAGCTAGGTCGGGGCCTTGGAGGTCGGACAATGAGCTTAGGTCGACGAACCCTGTAGCTGGGCCTTGGGCCTTATGGTGATTGGGCCTGGCCTACTGAGAGTGTGGCGGCCATAATTGCTTGAGGACTGGGATTTACTCGCTTGGCCCAGTTAGATACTTTTGGTATGTTCACCGTCGATGAAATTAATTTTTTTTTATTTTTTAATTTATCAGCGACGGAATATTCCGTCGGTGATTATAAAATTAAATTTTTAATTATTTTTAGAACTAATTAACTAAATAACTAACTGAAAAACATTAAAAAATTTAACTGCGGCGGAATTAATTTCGTCGGTAAAATCAAAATATGCCGGCGAAATTTGAGCCGTCGAAAAACTGCGGCGGGATAATAGCGGCGGACCACCGACGAAATTTTTTCGTCGGTGTTTATCTTTAGCGAAGGAAATTTGGTTTTAGCAACGAAAATTTCCGCCGCTAAAACCTGTTTTTCTGGTAGTGTTTGTCCTTGATTTTAATACAACCTAGTAACCCACTTTATTTATCCCTTCTATCTCACATCCTCACTAAACAAACGTCCCCATTTCAGATTTAGAATAACCCTAGTTTGATGAAGCTCAGATTTGGGATTTTTTTTTGCTTCCTCTTTTTTTTTTTTTTTTTTTGTTAACTTTGATTTTGGAGATATTGTAATTTGGTGTTAAAGTAAGATTAATATTGTTATTATTGTATGTATTGAGAAATGAAGTGGATTTGCCCAAATTTGGGTGTTTGATTTCGTTTAAGGGGGTGGTTTGGTGGAGGTGGTAATAGTTAGGGCTGTAAACGAGCCGAGCCGAGTCGAGCTTTTGAAGTTTCGAGCTCGAGCCCAGAATGACTGTTCGAGGTCAGTTCGAATCAAGTTTCGAGCTTTTCGCCAGCTGGCTCGCGAGCTTTTCGCGAGCTACTCGAACTCGAGTATTAACGAGCCGAGCTCGAGCTTTGACTTATTTTTTGAAAAAAATCTGAAATCAAACGAGCTTTATCAAGCCCTAATTCGAGTTGTAATTGAACTCGAGCCTAAACGAGCTTATATATATATATATATATATATATATATATATATATATATATATATATATATATATATATATATATATATATACACTCAAATTCATTCGAGTTTTTAACGAGCCGAGCTCGAGTCGAGCTCAAACGAGTCGATCTCGAATAGAGCTCGTCGAACATACGAGCTGAACACGAGTCGAGCTCAAAAAAATGACGAGCTTAAAAATATGTTCGAGCTCGAGCTCGAGTTCAACTCGAGCCCACTCGAACTCGAGCTTTCTTCTAGCCGAGCCCGAGCCGAGCTCAAGCCGGCTCGTGCTGGCTCGTTTCGTGTAACAGCCCTAGTAATAGTTCAGTTTGTTGGCGGTGGTTTGATGATTGTGGTGGTTAGACGTGGCCGATTTATAAAATCGCTGGTTAGCTGGTTAAAAACCGGCGGTTGAAAACCCCCAAAACCTCAATCGGAACCGAACCGTCTAACCGGAT
The DNA here is from genome assembly GCA_022495995.1 of Adenophora triphylla var. japonica. Classification (NCBI taxonomy): domain Eukaryota; kingdom Viridiplantae; phylum Streptophyta; class Magnoliopsida; order Asterales; family Campanulaceae; genus Adenophora; species Adenophora triphylla. Next base: position 57,738 of record JAFEMH010005233.1, on the reverse strand, counting down.
AAACCGGTTACAGTTTTGACGGTTAACGGTTTTGACGGTTTTTCGGTTAACCTCCGGTTTGACGGTTTGGATATGCTCGGTCGAGTCTTTTGTGTTGCTCGACCGAGCAACCCTTTTAGGGTTTAGGGTTTGAGGGTTGCTCGGTCGAGTCTTTGGTGTTGCTCGGTCGAGCAACCCTTTTAGGGTTTAGGGGTTGAGGGTTGCTCGGCCGAGTCATATAGTAGTGCTCGGCCGAGCATATCATTTTTCAGTTAATTTTTTAACAATTTTCGTTAACTTTGTATGTAGTATATTAATTTTATTGTTTTTTCAAATTTTTTTGGATAGATAAGGCTATTTTAGACTTAAGTTTACTACATACATTTTTTTCAAAAAGGTTTATAAAAAAAGTTATGAATTTTTTAAGAAATAAAAGTTAACGATTTTTTGAAAAAAGTTAACTTTTAATTTTTTTCAATTTTTTTTTGGATAAATAAGACTATTTTAGACTTAAGTTTACTACATACATTTTTTGAAAAAAGGTTTATAAAAAAGTTATGAATTTTGAAATAAATAAAACTTAACTTTTTTAAAATAAACGAAAGTATATAAAAGAAAAAAGGGACGGTGCCCTTAAATTTTATTAATTAAAATAAAATTACAAAGAGGGGGACAACCAATCTTACCCTTTTATAAATAAGGGGGGACATTTAGGAGCCTTTACCTCAACCTAACTATTACAATTAAATAAAATAAACCTAATCTAACGTCTAAACTAATCTAATTAAAATAAAAACTAATCTAACACATCATTCATTCATCACCACTTTCCGTGGAGTCCTCGACATCGTATTGATATCTTGGATCCAATAGATCCTCATCATAAGGCAAGTCTTGTTGCCTTTTTTCCGCTCTAACCCAATCGCCAAGTAAAAGTTGATGTTTCAAGTTTTCACTTGTTAGTTGAGAACGTCTTTCATCCAAAATATTTCCACCAACGCTAAATGCCGATTCAACCGCCACCGTTGAAGCGGGAGAGGCTAATACTTCTTTAGCAACTATGGAAAGTATAGGATAAATGTCTTTCCTTCTTGACCACCATTGTAAAACATCAAATTGATTTGAATTTGGATCTTGATTTAATTCAAAGTTTGTAGTGAAATAAGTTTCTAACTCCACGGAAAGGTTTGATGATGATGAAGATGAACCTCGAGAAGGACCATATATTTTACTATACAAATTTGCAAAAAAACTATATGGATCCCCACTAGTAAATCTTGGTTGAGAAGTAGAGGAATCATCTTCATATTGTTGACTTTGAGAAGTGTTTTCATATAAAGCATTATACTCATTAAAAAGGTTAATCAAATCATTTTTTGTGTCATTAACAATAATTGACGGAAGTTCATAACTACCGTCACCATCGGGATATAATTTCATATAATAATAAGTTATAATGGACTCTAAATCATCTAATTTAACTCGAGGATCTAATAACTTTGCAACCAAGAAAAGAGACGGAATAGTGTCAAAATATTTAAGCCACTTTTGTCTCATGTTAAAAATGCATTGTTTTAAAATAGGGCATTCTTTTAAATTGTCAAAATAGTAACTATTGCAATACATTGCTCTAGCACCAAAACGAAAGTTGGATAATAAACTCCCGAAAAAGCCAAAGTAGCGGTATTAAAAATCTTTAACAATTCACATAAATTAATGCATGCATTCCAATGATAAGTAAATAGAGGTTCATGATAGCCAATTGACATGAAAAATTGCGTTATGAGATCTTTATAAGCAAAACCATCGCTTAACATTTTATAGGTGAAATTCCACCTAGTTGGAACATCGTAAGCAAAATATTTGTCCGACACATTTTTACTTCTTAAAAACCTTATCCATTTTTTTGTATTAGAATTTTTTTTTTTTGAAATAAATTGAAGAGCTCGTCTAATTGGCTTAATAATAGTTTCTAATGCATCTAAACCATCTCTAACACATAAATTAATTATATGACATAAACATCTAATATGAAAAAACTTACCCCCAAGTGAGGGTTGACAAACGGTAATTAAATCGGGCAAACTAGCCGTATTAGCACTTGCGTCGTCAAATGAAATAGTAAATATTTTATTTAAAATACCATATTCAAGAAATATCTCAAGCAATTTCGCACAAATATTTTCCGCGGAATGGGGTGGCTCAAAATCTTTGTAAGCAATTAATCTTTTTTGGATAGTCCATGAATTATCTATCCAATGGCAAGTAACGCCCAAATTAGTATTTCTTTGCCAATGATCACTCCAACCATCGGCACAAATTGAAACTTTATTTTCTAATTTTGATAAAACACCAATTAAATCTTTTTTATATCTTTCAACCACTCTAGTAGTATCACGTACGAGATTCGTACATGGTACTCTCGTGGCGGCGGGGTTCAAAGAAAGGCGAGCAAAATTTTCATAAAAATCACAATCCGCAAAATTAAAAGGAATGCCTTTAACGCAAATAAATTTGGCTAGTTCATCCCTATAGACCCATTTGTCAAATTTAAAAAGGATGGAAGAAGGGGAAGACGAACCTTGTGCACTCGAACTCGAACTACGTTGTTGAAATTGTAATTGAGTTTGCGAAGCGGAAATGCCAAGTTTCTCGGGATATTTTGCCGCCAAATGCCCGTTGAGCGTCCCATGCCCTCCGCCTCTTTTGAATGCGTAAGACGCATTACAATAGTTGCAACATGCTCGAAAATTATAATCATCCTCGACAGTAATTTTTCTTTTGGTGAAATGGATGGCGAAGGTATCGGATTGCGGCGCTCTTTCCATAGGAGGTTGTCGTTGTCCCCGACCACCTCCCCTAGTAGCTCTGCTGCCCCTACCCCTCCTAGCAGTAGCAGTAGCACTACCACTTTCAATTTCAACTTGTTCTTCTTCCTCATTTTGTTGAATATTTGGATTTTGATGATCAAAATCATCGTTGGGGGAGGAAGAATCAACATGTGACTTGCCTAAATTACTTCTTCTTTGATTTCCAGCCATTTGTGTAAGATAAAATGAAGTTTGGAAACGAAACGGAGATTAAAAATGGATGAAAATGGAGAAAAATACTAATTTCGTTAGAAAAATAACTGAAAATAGGACAATATTTAACTGAAAATTGGATGAGAGTGAGAGTATATGTGAATGTTTGAGAGTAGAAGAGAAAGAGTAAGGAGAAATAATGTGGAAATGAAATGGGAGGAGGGAGGTGATATTTATAGTTAGTTTTAAAGGCAAAAAAAATATTTTTTTTTAATTTTTGACTGCCCCAAGTTAAAGTTTTGACGATTCTAACGGCTAGTTTGAAAAAGTAGCCGTTGGAACATGTTCTGGCGTTCTGCTCGGCCGAGCAACTTATGACTCGGCCGAGCATGACAGTTATTGGAAATTAACACACTGGAATGTTCTGCTCGGCCGAGCAACTCATATGACTCGGCCGAGCAACTCAAACACCGGCGGTTAACCGGCGGTTGACCGGTTTTTCAAAATTTCAAACCTTAACCGAACCGGCCAATTACCGGTTTCGGTTAGCCGGTTCCGGTTAACCGTCGTTGACCGGTTTGACCCGATTTTGACCGGTTTTCAACCGCCCGATTGACCGGTTCGATTTATAAAATGGACACGTCTAGTGGTGGTTATAGTTGTCAAGGTGATGAAATAAAAAAATGCTTGCTGTAAAGCCTCAATCTGGTCAAAAATAGTAAAATCGGGCCATAAATTGCTACAATTGGAAAGTCAGGCATCAAATTGGTACATTTTTCTGAACTTCAGGCCTTATTTTGTAAATTACCATGAACGCGAACTGACGAAAAAATCTAACTCAATCACAGATGCAACACACGTGTTCAATTAACAAGGATTTTGGACGGAAATCATTAAAAAGCCTCAAACTGGTTAAAAATAGACAAGTCGGGCCCTAAATTACTAAAATTGAAAAGTTAGACCCCAAATTGGTACCTATTCGTGTACTTCAAACCCTATTCTGTAATTTGTTCTTTTTAATTTTTTTAAAATAGTAAATATTTTTGTAAAAGTTTGGTAAAAATTTAACTGAGTGACCACAAAAAATTAACTACAATATACTACTCCCTTCGCCCCGTAGTAAAGTTTCTAGTTTGACTTTACACGTAAATTAAGAAAAAATAAATATTATGAGTATAAAAAATAAAGTAGGAAAGAGAAAGTGGGTAGCAAGTTTTTTTATAAGAATGACAAGTGGGTCTCATAATTCATTTTAAGCAATGAAGCAAATAAGAACCTTATTTTGAGACAGACTAAAAAGAAAAGTAAAAATCCTATTATTACTATTATGGGACGGAAGAAGTATGATTCAGTGACTTTGATTCTTTGATAACTTTTTTTTTGTTAAACTCAATTGAAAATTGTAATATTACTAATAACATAAATTTTAATACACAAAATGTCATATAAAATTTGAAAGGTTTATTAAGACCATTAGAAATTGCTTATATTTGTATACACCACTTCAATTTGATCCCGGATGCACCACTAAGGGCTCGTCTGGCGCACAGTTTTATAAACGGAGATTTTTTAAAACGGAGCTTTTTTTGGCCGCTATAATTTTGAGCGGCCAAAATATCCCCAACTTTTTAAAATTTAACCGTCTAAAACTCTTGACTAACACGCTTAATAAAAAAAAGCTGAGTTTTTTTATCTCCGTTTTAACAAAAACGCTCGACAAGACGGCCCTAAGTCACTAACTACAACGCTCGATTGATTAAACAAATGAGTTTATTAATTGAGTAGTTTGGCCAATGTTTACATATGATATGTGCACGTCACAAAAACAAGTTTATATGAATAACTCAATTTCTCTCTTTCTTTTTTTTTTGTAATTTTTTTTTTTTATAAAAGAGTGTTTAGAATAATTAAGGAGCGAACATATACTCTATATATAGTCAGATAAATGATGAAATTTAGCTCAAAAACATGCATGAACTTTATCATGGATCGGTATCATCTTCTTCTGATAACCTGGAAAACAATCTTACATTGCAAGAAAATATGTATACTGTCATATATCCCATTAGAGCTTCAATATTCACATCTTTTCCGCCAGAAAAACCCCATATGCAAGGAAAAAAAGAAAGAGAGAAGAAGAATCAAACAACCTTTGTTATGATTATTTCCTATAAGAGACTCTGATAGTGCATGATATGCGAATCACGAACAGTTTGACCCCGTTGATGTCAGAAGT
>JAFEMH010005233.1:0-47500 GCA_022495995.1 Adenophora triphylla var. japonica | reverse complement strand
ACAACATCGCCACCCCTTCTACCGCTCTTCCCCTCTCTTCCCTGTAATCGATTCTAGGGTTCTCTCTCTCTCTCCCCAAATAAATCCCTAAATTGAAGTCGTTATCACTCTGTTTTCAATCTCCAATTCAACTTAAGTCTTATAATTCCTTCATTTTTTTGGATTCTTCACTCTAACAAATCAAATTACAGTTCAAAATAATTATGTTTTCTCAAATAAATAAAAAGATATGCAAGGAGACGGGGAAGAGGTGAGCATAGAAGAACTTGCTTCCAATCTCGCTACTTACAAAGAACAGCTCCATCAGGTACCCAATTCTCTAATTTCGATGATTATATATTCTACTCTATTTGTTACCCAGGTGGAATTAGGTTTTTTTATTACATAATCTTGTGTCAAATTTGATTCTTTAGTTTTCTTGAACTGTTATTTGGTTTTTGTGCAAATTGTTTTGATGGTATTGTAGTTTTGAGTTTTCCTAGCGTTATAGTGGTTCATGTCTTTTTCACTATGTAAAATCTGCAGGGATTTGTCAACTTAATTAGGTTCTGATTTAGGTTTACTTCTATCTGAATTCAAGAACTGTATTTGGTTTTATTAATTGATCATCAACTACAAACATTTGGTCTTATAAAGGTGTATAGTGTTTGGTTATTATTAGTGTTAACGGAACAAGTGTGTTGCAGTTTTGGCATGGAGAAAGGTGGTTACTGAATCAAGGTTTATCAATGGAGCCTTGTGTCAATTCAAACTTATGAACTTTGTATGCCTTGATAGGCATGATTTTCATATATGAGAATCAGGATAAATGTATAGAATTTGAATATATTATGTATGTAGTTCAAAAAGATAGAAAATTTAGTCCAACCTAATTTTAGACCATACAGTGATTCAAATCATTACCGCTATGTATTGCAGTTCTGCAAGTTACACTACTAGAAACAGCCCGATTACCGACGGAATTTTACCGACGGATATTACCGACGGACATAAAAGGGTTACCGACGGAAAAATAATTTTCATTTGCCGGGATTTTTTTTTAAAATTTTCATTTTGGTCCGTCGGTAACGCTATTATTTCCGTCGGTAAAAACTACAGTCGGCAATACCGACGGACTCCGTCCGTCGGTAATAAGACGTATAAATATAAACCCTATGCCTTTTCCAGTCATTTACGTCTAAATTAAAATCACGAACTCACAGCAAGCAGCGCCGTTGCCCCCGTTCAGCGCCATCATTCCGTCGTCGTCTCTCACCCGTGAGGTTAGTAATTCTCTCTCTCCCTCATTTTCTCTCTCTCTCTCTCTCTCTCTCTCTCTCTCTCTCTCTCTCATTAAATCCTTAAAAATCACTTCCAAGTAGTGATTCGCCGCTGCTGATTCTGCTCCAACGCCGTTGCCATCGCCGTCCGCCCTCCCTCCGTTCAACTTCAGCCGTTTAAAATCACTCACGATAAGGTTAACTCTCTCTGCCTCCCCCTTTAGCTTGTAACTTGTTCTGTTAAAAATTGGGTGACTGAATTTTTTTTTGTTTATTTCATTTTTATAAATTCAATTAATGTTTCTTCTAGCTTTAACTCTACTAATAATGTTTATAGTTTCTGAATTTTGCTATTTAAAATGTTGTTGATATTCTAAGCCTAAACTAAATAATTAAATCATTCAATTTGGATCAAACCTAATCAAGTTATGGTGGTTTCGTTCAGTTGGGTTTTTTTTTTACTTCTGTTTTTTTTTTTTTTTTGCTTCTGTTTTTTTTAGTCCTTTATTTACTTATGTTTTTTTTTTTGCCATCCCAAATAGACTATTTTTGGTAAATTTGGTAATTAGTGTTTTTGAAAGAGAATTAGGGTTTGCTTGATTTTAGTTGGTAAAAATTAACTGAGACTTGACTCTGTTGTTCTCGAGTAGCTAATTATGGATGAATATTTGTGTGTAGTGAGTGTAAGAAAGTAATTAGGTAGGATGAAAATATTCAGATGGATGGTTTAGTTTGGGGAGAAATTAAATAGAGAAACTAGTGATAAACATTATAGCAAGATTTTCGGGATTCCAACAGTAAAAAAAATAAAATAATAATACTGTACGTAATGGTTGGAGTTTAAGAAAATTAAATCTTTTTTAAAAGAAAAACAAAGTTCCGTCCCAAAACAAATGTTATTTTTTTAAACATTTTTTATTTACTTAAACATAATAGCAAGATTTTCGGGATTCCAACACTCGATTTCTCTCTCTCACTTTCTCCCTCTCTCATTTGTCACAGCCATTCGCCGTCGTTGCCGCCGTTTGCCGCCGTTGCCGCCGATTCTTTCCTAATTTCTGGTAAAAATTTCTCCTTTCTATTTCTCAAAGACCATCACAAGATTTCTCCTTTCTATTTCTCAAAGACCATCACAAGATTTCTCAAAGGACTTCAGATAGCATATTAATTTAGGCTCAGTTTTATGTTTGATTGTAATATAGATAATAGAATATGTGCTTATTGTTATGAGCTATTTGGTCTGTTTGTCTCATCTGTGCAAATTGTAACCATTGTTTATCCGGACAAGGATTTGTGATTGTTTTTATAAATGTTTATATGCTTCATGTCCATCTTTGTTCTTAATTTAATCTATAACTTGGTATGTGTAAGTTGTTTTTTCATGGCTGCCATGTTTATGTATGTGGGTATATGTAGATTTAAGAAGTTGGGGCTAATTTGGTGAAAATGTTGTTTTGAATTAGAATTATTGGGTTATGTATAATCTGTCGCACACTACCTCACTAGTTTTAGATCCTATTTTGAGGCGATTGACGGCATCGCGGACGGCGATGTATCTCGCCTACGTTTGAGCGCCTGATATCAATCCTGGCACCCTAGATGCACCTTAGGTCGGATCACACTTTTTGATCAAGCAGTCAACTGTTTACTCTTAATTTGTATTAGATGGCTTGGGAAAGTGTACGACATAAAAAGAAAGTGGCTAAGGGATGGTTTGCCTCCAGCTAATTTTTCGAATAGTGCGTGGGAGCAGTGGGAAGCCTATTGGAATAGTGAAAAATTTCAAAAAAAATCAGAAATTGCAAAGAAGAATAGGAACTCACAAGAGGGGCGGGGGAGTGTGCACACTGGAGGATCGATTAACTTCAGCGAGAATTGGTCCAGAATGGTAAACTTACTTAATTTATTATCCGTTTGTAAATTAAGCAATACTCTATTTGATTCATATATTGTTATTATTTGATGAAATTTTGAAGTTTTAATTTTTTTATATGTTAAGCGTAAGAAACACGGAGATGATGAGGCTGATGCTGCTGCTGTGTTTCTGGCTACACATACTGCGGAGGCTGCTGATGGCTCAGGGCCACAATGGGTCAACACTTATTACCAGACCCTTTATGTAAGTGTAATAGTATTTTCTATTAGTAAATTATAAATTATTTAGTTAAAGAAATATTATTTTCTACCATAGTGTATAATGTATTTTTTTTTCAGGAAGAGTATGATAGGCGGGCTCGTGACGAGGCTATTGAAGAAGGAAGTATGGCGCCTGAGAGCATCGAGCGGCCCGCCTTTCGTGAAAAGCTTTGGGCGGCCATTGTCCTCCGAGACAAGCAACCAATGGGAGACTGCTTGCCTGGATTCGGAGGATATGGTGCTGGGTATTTTAACATGCCATTCCGCAGCCCTACTACGCAATACTTTTCATCTTCTTCCTCCAGCGGCAGTCAGCATGTGGATCAAGAGGCGTTTGATAATCGGGTCAACAGAGAGGTTGAGAGGCGAGTGGAGCAGATCCAGAGCCAGGTGTGCAGCCCAGTGCAAACCCAGTGGAGGCCTGTGCAGAGCATATTGGAGCAACAGCTTGAGCAGCGCATACAACAATACTTGGCTACCATGAATTTGCAACCACAGCCACGTAATAGCGGTAATGCTTCTGATGAGTCAGTCGGTCAATACCTTAGGCGAAGTGGCGGTGGTAGCGGTAGCGGTAGCGGCAGCGCTCGTGGTCGGGGTCGTGGTAGTTAAACATTCATTTTATTTGGCATGTAATCAAACAAATATATTTTGTTTCCCTTTCCCTTCCCTTTTCTCCAAGCGAAACAATTTCCCTTTCCCCTTTTCCCCTTTCCCTTTCCCCTTTTCCCCTTTCCCCTTTCCCTTTCCCTTTCCCCTTTTCCCCTTTCCCCTTTCCTATTTCGCTTTAGGTTGTTTGATACAGTTTCCATTTATTTGATGTTAAAACAAAACATTTTCCCTTTCCCCTTTTTCCCTTTCCCATTACCCCTTATCCCTTTCCTGTTTCGCTTGATTTTGATGGTTGTTTCAAGCGAAACAGGTTGTTTGTAGGTTGTTTGTGTTTCTTTTATGTTGGAATTTGTTTAAAACAGGTTTGACAGGTTTACAGGTGGTTTGATAATAAAATAGAATTTAATTAAAAAAAAATTGGTCAAATTACCGACGAAAATTTCCGTCGGTAAATATCAAAAAAAAAAATAATTAATATCGTTACCGACGGATATTTCCGTCGGTAAATAATTAAAAAATAAAAAATAAAATTCATTACCGACGGAAATTTCCGCCGGCAACGTTTCAGATTACCGACGGACATATCCGCCGGTAAATCTTAAGGTTTCCGACGGATTTAACCGTCAGCAACGTTTCAGATTACCGACGGACATATCCGCCGGTAAATCTTAAGGTTTCCGACGGATTTAACCGTCGGTAAGGGGTTTTAATATTTTATTATTTTAATATTTACCGACGGAAATTTCCGTCGGTAACCTTCGGCAATGGCTCCGGCAAACCGGCCGGCGTACCTGCTTTCCGACGGACGATTTCCGACGGAATTTTCTGTTTGCCGACGGTCTATCCGCCGGTAATACCGACGGAAATGGTCCGTCGGTATTACCAACGAATTATTTCCGACGGAATCAGACGGACTATTTCCGTCGGTAAATGGACATTACCGACGGATCTGGGGAATTACCGACGGAAATTTATGTCGGTAAGAGGCCTGATTCTAGTAGTGTTAGAACCATGCTTCTTGGACACTATGAGGTTTATTGTTTAACCAGAGTAGCTACGATCAAACCAATTTTTAGTTCTGCTGGAGATGTGAAATCTCTGTTTGTTTTGACAGTTTAAGGTAGTACTTCAGTTTTGAAGTTATCCTTGTGCCCAGATAATAGCAGTTATTTACTATTGTTGTCCTAGAAAACCAAGTACTAATATATCTTTATAAGGACAAATGCATATGTGTTTCTGTTTATATTGGTATTTTTCGATATCTAAGTTTTCTATAGCCGGTAGATAAGTTGATTAGGAGTGAATGAGAAGCGCTTTCTATTTCCTCGGTGAAGAAGGTAACAGTGTGGATTTTTGTAATATTGAAACATGTACACCCAGGTGTTCTGAAGTAATTCATAATTATTTTGGATATAGCAACTCCATCAAGTTCCCATCACTTCTATCTTGGTTTCTGTGCAGGTCTGCTATTTGTCATGATGGCCCGTCTCCTTATCTGTCCCAATTTCAGTTGTTCATACTAAGATTCTATGTTCAAAATCAATAACCTTTTGGTCCTTTTGATATAGATAATTTGTTATAAGAAATTTGAACTTGGCTAAATGATCTGCGCCTGCAGGTTATTGCATTGACGGAAGAACTTATGGCAACAGCTAAATAAAGTGAGAAATCTGGATTGAATATTAGGACCAGTGCAGATGGATCTCCTGGTTTTCATCATTCTGGAGGAACTTTTCAGAGATATATGGTAAACCTCCTTAGAATGTACAAGGATAAGGAGCTTGCAGAAGTTGAGTTCATGGTAAGTTAATCTTCTTTATTTTTTCTTCACATTTATACCCTTCATTTAGCACCTTCCGTTCATCAGCAATAATCTTATCTTCAGGTCAGCCCGATACCTATTGATGATGGTATTGGAAAAGAAGTTGTTACTAAGTTCTCGACATCAACAAAAAGCAACAAAACATTTTATTCAGATTCTAATGGACGCGATTTCCTTGAGCGGGTATGTCCCATTTCTCACCATTCATGGTTGTCGCTGTTAATAAGTTGACATATTGTCTCTATAATTTAGAGGGAACCATATAGCATCTGCTTTTTGTTAGAAACATGCAAGTGTTGAAGAATATTCTTGATTAAATGTTTAAAATTTGTGTCCCACTATGTTTTAACTTGTAGGTACATGGCGAGCTAAATAGATATGAAGAATAATCAATGAGATGGTGGAGCCTATTTTTTGTTTTTATATCATTTTGTGGGTTGTAGTTAAACTAGAATTGTTATTGAGAGATGAAACATTATAGCATTATGTCGTTTGAATTTTGGGCATGAAACTTGTTAGATCATGTTACTTATTTATGTCATGTGTCTTTTGTAATGTGTCTTTTTGGGCACGAAACTTGAAATGTTACTTTTTATATATTTAATTTTTTTATTGTCAATATCATCTTTTATTATTTATTGAATATTATTGTTGGTCCCAAAGGTGGCAACAAGGGTGAAAATACAGCTAGAGGGGGGGGGTGAATAGCTGTTACAAATTTTTCGCCCTCAATTTAAAACTAAACCTCTACGCTTACAAAACCTCTTGCAGTGTATAAGAAACTACAAGTAGAGTTGTAAAATGCACAGCGGAATATACTTAAAACAAATGCGGTTTTGAGGTGGCGGTTTTGCAAGGCGGTTTTAGTGCAATTTTCTGAGCAGTTGTAAAACTGAAAGTGTAGTTTGACAATGTTAACTCCAAACACTATTTCACAATAAAGGATAACTATATAAAGATCAAACAGAGACAGAGATAAATAATTAGCAAGCACAGAAAATATAAATGCAGTAAAGTATGAACAAGCTATTTGGAGTGGTTCAATCGATAAACGATCTACGTCCACTACCAAGATGGTTAGTCTTGGATTTCTAAGAGAGATTTTATATTGAGTATTGAGAGATTACAAAGTACAATAAAATCTTTTCTATGAAGAACAAATCCTAGACTATAACCAGTGTATCTCAAATGAATAAACTATGTGTTTAAACAAGTGAGGTGTATGTGTGTTCAAGATCAAGGCTCTTTAAATCTGAGAGATGTAGAGCTCAATGATTCTTGAAAGTGTTAAGGCTTGATTTCCGGCCGGGAATATTTCTTGAAGGTTGAAGATGAAGATTCAAAGGACTTAGAATTTCTCGCGAGCTTCAACTTCTTATGAACACAAAGAATTTCTCAAGTTTCAAGCAATCTTCAAATGATGAAGCTTAGGGGTATTTATACCCAAGCATCAGAAACTAGCCGTTGGATACAAATGTTGAAAGGACACCCTTGATGCTTTCCCATTGGTCCACAAAGAACCACTTTTGTCCTTTGGAACCGCTTGTTGCAGAAAAGTTGATCAGGCTTCAGCTGCAATCAAGGTGGTTAGGAAATCTGTCACCTTTTTAAGATCCTTGCAGATCTTGTCTGAAAAGTATTCACGTGACAAGATATGGTGGTTGACATTTGATATTGCTGACGTGGATTCCAATGGTCAATGAGGTTCACTTCAAGTAGCCAATCATTGGGGGCGGTTCTGGGGTCAAGCGATTTGATATGAAAGCGGTTCCACCAGAAGAAGGATTTCCATAGGTGCGGTTTGCACATAGGTGTTCAAGCGGTTCCAAAAGAAGGGATCACAAGGCAGTTAAGCTATAAGCGGTTCTGCCAAGCGGTTCTTTGAGAAGCGGTTTTGAAACCTCTGAACTGCAATCCTTGGGTCCAATGATTTTTGAGCCAGTCTTCAAGCCTAATATTAACCTATTCTATAAAATGGACTTAGCTAAAAAATTGAAGTCTAAGCTTCATTACATAGGGTCCTAAAGTCCTTAAAATAAATAGGAGGTTATGGTATCAATCAAATCTAATACAAAATAGGAGGGTTAAAATATGCATACCCAACAATCTCCCCCTATTTGATTGATGCCATTACCTACTACAGCAAAAGCAAATATTGTACTTGGTAAAAACATGTCCATAAGAATTAACATGGTAAGTCATGTCCCAAGTCAATGCACACACTTAGCTTAAGCTATAGATTTCTATACTTTTGAAAGATTGAAAAACTTACAATTTGAAGAGTATAGAAATGCATTCAGTGCACTTAAAAAATGTGAAGTTTAAGTTCAAGTGTAGTTTAAACTGAATGTTTAAACATCAATTCAAAAGAGTGATTTTTAAGTTGAAAAATATTTGAATGAGGTTTAAGACCATAAGCGGTTTCATTGTTCTACAAACAAGCAGTTTGATATGAACAAGGTTTTGGAACCATGATGCAATTTCCATTAATTCCTAAGATGATTACAAGTACAGGAATGAAGGAAAATTACAAGGTTACAAAAAATAAACAAAGTAAGTTGGACAAAGAGAATACAAGGAGAGTGCGGTCCAACTTACACAAGCGGTTCAAAAAAGGAAAAGCGGTTTACTGCTGGGGTGGCTTGTTAACTTCATGATCAGCTCCACTTGGCCCAGCTCTTGATTGGTTAGGGGCAAACGCTTTCCTTAATCTTCTAACTTCCTCTGCGGTTCTGGTGAGAGTAGCTTCAAGCTTCTTTAAGGCATTGACAGAATGAGCAGAGGTGGAATTGGTGGCACCAACCGCTTTGGTATTTTCCACAAGGTTTTCCTTGATAATGTCAAGCTTTACATTGACAGAGGAATAGATAGAGTTGAAAATGGTGTGGAGTTCCTCTTGAACTAAAGCGGTTTGGGCTTGAATTGCTTGTTCCATAGGCTCAAGATCCACAGATACCTTCAGTGAGGTTTTGAGTTCATTAACTGTTGAGCCTAGTCTGGAGTTGAATCCTTCCCTGAGGTTGTCCAAACGGTCATTGAACTCATCTTGGATCTCGTTTAGCTTGGCCTTCACTGTATCTGACACAGTATCCAGATTCACCTTTGAATCCACCTTGAAAAGATCAATTTGTTCCAAGACTTCTTCACGCAGAGAATCCAAAGCGGTCTGGAGAACCTGAGATAATTGCGGTCTGGATTGAAGAAAGTCAAGGAATTTGGTGCTCAGATTACCCAAATCTTTATCAAGGGAGGCACATAATTTTTCTCCAAGAGCATCCAAGGATTTCTTCATCTCCTCAACTGAAGCTTTTTCTTCTAAGGCTTTGACCATACCAGCTTCGAGAGATTTCGAAAGGCTTCAAGCGGTTTTGACATGGAAGCGGTTTGGTCAGGAGTCGCGGTTGAGGAGGAGGATGGAATTGCTGTAGATCTCTCCCCCTTAATGGCATCAAGCAAAGAGGCTTTAAGGGTTGCCAACTCAAGGGAGTGAGAATCCACCTTGGCTTGTAAAGCGCGGTTGGATGCAAGGAGGGATTCATTGGAGGCGGTTAGAGAGATGACATGGCCTTGGTTTATGACCAGTTGGCCTTGAATCAGATTGAGGGTTTGGAGAATTTGGGAGTACTCAGAAGGAGGGGCGGTTGAGGGTGAGGCGGTTGGAAATATGGGAGGCGGTTGGGTTTGGTTGGTTTCAGGCGCGGTTTGGGTTTGGGGAGGTATATTTGGAGGAGGTGAGTTCTGTCTAATGGGTGAGTTGTGAGGAGTTGGGATTTTGAAGGGGTGTTAGATTTAGAGCGGTTAGGTGTAGGGGAATGGGAGCGGTTTTTGTTAGGGGAATTGGTTGGGGTTGGATCATCTCTAACAGATTTGGAGGTGGCATGTCCAGCAGAGGGCTTGGACTGCCATTGTTGATAGGCAGATTGAGTAGGGGTTTGGTTGGAATGTTGTGAGTTTATGGAATGGGAATGTTGGGGTGAGTTATATTGGGATTGAGAAGATAGGGGTGATAGTGATTTTCTGGGGGAAGGTGAAGGGGAATTTTGAGGAGGTGATTGAGGAGGGGAATTTCTGGGAGGTGAAGGAGAGGGTGAGGGTTGGACAGGCTTGGTCTTTTTAGAGGTTTTCTTTTTGGCTACCATCTTCCTTCTCTTAGGTTTCTCCCCCTGAATTGGAGCGGTTTTGATAGGGGAAGGAGTTATGGATTTGGATTTTGAAGGGGATCTGGCTGGGGATTGGGTAGGTGATTGGACAGGAGAGGTTTGATGGGTTGGAGGCGGTCTCTCTTCTTGAAGCGGTTCTTGTTGAGAAGCGGTTGGGTCAACAGTCTTTCCTTTGGCTTGATACTTCTCAGCTTGTTCCTTAGCCAATCTATCAATTCCGTCCCGAAGAACCTTCATTTGTTCTTCCACAAATCAATCCACCATCTCATCCCTAGCCTTCTTGGCCCTAGCTACCAAGTTGGGAATACTTGGGTCTTCCTCTTCTTCATCCTCTTCATCCACCAAGTTCATGGTTTCAGTATGGCTTCTTCTCGCTTCTCCTTATCGGGACCAGCTCCATCATCAGCTGTAGGCGGTTTGGTTGCCGGAGCGGTCTTGGTCTTCTTTGTTGGCGGTTCTGGTCTGGCTTGGGGCTTCCTGGACCGCTTGGCTCCTTTAGTTTGAGGAGCGATTGAAGGATCTCGGAGCTCATAAGGTTCCTTCAAGGGATAGGTGTCTCGCATCATACAAAGATTTGTATAATGCATCTCCATTTGCATATCCGAAGGTGTGGCAAGCAAGCAATCCTAGGCAATCATCCGAGCACCCACCATAAGCTCGGGATTCTTGGTGACCATATCATCTAGATGCTCATAGTCCATCAATAGAGCGGTTATGATCCCGCAGAATGGTCTCCACCTCTCGATCTTCACCTTTGACCTTGGACCGATAGGTCTCAATGCTATCCTTTATTTCCATGTAGAGGATTTTAGGGCCAATGCAATTGAATCTCCATAAATATAGCGTAACTATACATCCATTGTTGGGATGTAAAGTTGTTGTGATTTCTCGTCTTCCCACGTATGGATCTCCCAACTAGATGACCTATAAAGTTCATCAGCTCACCAAAATTCTTTCTGGGGATCTTCTTGTACTTCTTAGCCAAGGTGTCTACTTTGGCAGTTTGGAGAGCAGCATTGTCTTGAATGACTTGATCAACCTCTAAGGGAGCTCCACCAACAACAAATCTGAAAAGCCTTCTGATGTCAATGTAGTCTATGGAGAGCTTCATGCCTTCAACAACAGCGGTCAGGCAGGCAACTCTTTGACCTTGATCTAGAACTCTTGATCTTTTCTTTGCGGTTGCAAAGAACTGGTCCACAAAAGAAGGCACTATGAAATCTTGCTTCTTGGTGAAAAGCGGTAGGATGCCAGAAACTCTCAGCTTCCTCAGCAACTCCCTTCCAAGAGCATCAGTTTTGAGCTCTTCCTCATTAACTTCCCATCCAGGTAGGAAGGTAGATGGATCCTACAAGGTAAAACATGAAGTGTTAGATCCATATTTGTATTCACAGTTCACAAGCGGTTTGGGCACCAAGCGGTTAAGCAATGGTGCGGTTTGAGAATTTCAAACCCCAAGTGAACTATGAATACACAATGATAATGAGGATTTGAGAAAAAGATTACTTAAGTACGTGGCATTGTAATCCAAACTTATCCCACACTGCAAGCGGTGCTTAGAGAGGAAATTTATGGTGTCCAACCTATATACTTAGTAAAATCTCAAAAAATTAGGAATGGAACTAAAACAGCATGCAGTTTCAAAAGATATTGAAAATGCGGTTTAGAACATGCGGTTTTAGCTAGAAAAGGGAGGAGCGGTTTGAAACTGAAAACCTTAAGCGGTTGCATACAAGCGGTTTCAAACCGAGGAAATCCAAAAAAAGTTGAAAATGTTGAAAAATTTTCTAAGTGTTGGAAAACATTTTTCAAAATCAGGGCATCCAAAACATATGAATATTCAAGAAAAACTCATGGGTTTTATGAAGAACACGAAGAACAGTTCATGAACACCAAGAACAGAGATTCATGAAACTTAACCAAAATAGGCAAATAACATATCAAAATGATCACATTGGGAAGGGGAATAATAATATTTCATTAAAATTTCATCTTTTTCCCAGAATCATTCATAATCATCAAAAATGTAAAGTGGGTGTTCGAAGAACATGAACTGAAAATCACAAAATCAGTACACATAACATGGATGGATCATGAAATAAGTAACATATATAGAATCCATGTAAGAATCCGAGCAAAACCCAACAAAAATCATTAAAAATGAACAACAAACAAGATCAAAATCACCCAAAGCATGAATATGAAGAATACGAACAGTTTATGTTCATCCATGGCTGATTTTGACAGAAATTAAGAGTTAGGGTTTAGAAGATGTTACCATTTCCAGAATAGGTTTCTTTGCCCTAGCAACAGTTGAGGCCCTTTGTCTTTTAGAAGTTGTTGCCATTGATGATTAACTTTGAAAATGGAGGTTTTGTAAAGGTTTTAGAGAGAGAAAATGAGTTGTTAGAAAGTACAGAGTGCAGAGAGCTTGGCAGAAGAAAAGGAAGGATTTCACCAAACAAGGTATATATAGGGTGAAGGGGTGGAGGCAGTTGGTCAGAAGGAATGATTGAATTAATCCAACTGTTACACCCTTTCACCTCCTGCACCTCTCTCAATGACGGCTGACATGAGGGTTTTTAATGCTCATGTCCCCTTAGCATTAAATGCTCTTAATTTTGAAATAAACGAGGGAAAACATTTGCAAAAATACCCTTATGTCAAAAATAAGGACTAAAAAATAAATTAAAGAATTTGAACATTTTTTTTTAAGAAATAAGGGTGAGACATAAATGGATAGAATTTACTCTTTGTTGAAACGAGGTTTTGATCCAAGCGGTCTGAATGCATCAAGCGGTTTGTAACTGGCGGTTGGATGCAGGCGGTTTTGACAGCTTGCGATTTTAGTACAGGTGGTTTCAACACAAGCGGTCTCAATCCTTAAGAGTTTCAATCCTATACTCAACAAACAAGTTAGCCAATAAAAAGTATGGAATTTATTTAAGTTCAAGCATACCCATTTCACCTCTGAGAAAAGAAAATCTCTTGGAGTCAAGAGCCTTAGTGAGGATATCAGCAATCTGGTTGTCTGTCCCCACGTACTCTAAATGGATATTCCTCTTCTCCACATGGTCTTTGAGGAAATGATACTTGATATCAATATGCTTGGTCTTGGAATGCATGACAGGGTTGTTGGAGACTGAAATAGTTGAAGTGTTATCACACATGATGGGGCAATTCCCTTCATGGATTTCATAGTCCACCAACCGCCAGCTTCATCCAAAGGATTTGGACAAAGCAACAACTACCAGCAGCAATATACTCAGCTTCTGTGGTTGACACTGAGACTGAAGCTTGCTTCTTGCTGGCTCAAGCAACTAGTCTATTCCCGAGGAAATGACAAGTACCACTAGTGCTTTTCCTGTCAATAGTGCAAGCTGCATAATCTGCATCTGAATAACCTATAAGATCGAAATTCGAATCTTTGGAATACCAAAGTCCAAGGTTAGTGGTTCCAGATAAATAGCGGATTATACGCTTGACTGCAAAAAGATGTGCTTCTCTAGGATCTGCTTGATAGCGTGCGCATACACAGACACTAAACATAATATCGGGCCTACTAGCAGTTAAGTAAAGTAATGAGCCGATCATACCTCGATATAAAGTTTAATCAACTTTCTTACCTTTGAGATCTTTATCTAGCTTATTGCCGGTGGCCATTGGAGTATCATATGCTTTAGCATTTTCTAATCCAAACTTCTTTATTAGCTCCTTGGTGTATTTGGCTTGGCTGAGGAAAATACCTTCTTCGCATTGCTTGATTTGAAGCCCGAGGAAGAATGTTAATTCTCCCATCATGCTCATCTCAAACTTGCTTTTCATTAGCTTCTCGAAACGCTTACAAAGTAACTCGTTAGTAGAACCAAAAATAATATCATCGACATATATTTGAACAAGTAAAGTATGCTCATTATATTTGGAAATAAAAAGAGTTGTATCGATTTTACTGCGTTTAAATCCTTTTTCTAGTAAAAATTTAGAAATAGTCTCATACCATGCCCTTGGATCTTGCTTAAGTCCATACAAAGCTTTCTGGAGTTTGTAGACATGATTGGGAAATTTAGAGTCTTCAAATCCAGGCGGTTGGGCAACATACACGCCTCTCTGCAGCTCGCCGTTGAGGAATGCACTCTTTACGTCCATTTGATATAACTTGAAATGCTTGAAAGAGGCGTAGGCTAAGAATATTCTGATAGCTTCCAATCTTGCAACTGGAGCAAAGGTTTCGTCATAATCAATTCCTTCTTCTTGCCTATATCCTTGTGCAACCAACCTTGCTTTATTCCTAGTGATGCTTTCATTCTCGTCCATCTTATTCCTAAATATCCACTTAGTTCCTATCACTCCTTGATCCTGAGGTCTAGGTACCAAAGTCCAGACCTTGCATCTTTCAAACTGGTTGAGTTCTTCTTGCATAGCAACAACCCAACTGAAATCTTGGAGTGCTTCATCAATCTTCTTGGGTTCAACTTGAGATAAAAGAGAAGTATGCTCATCATAATTCGATCTCCTTGTTTGAACACCGGAAAACAGATCACCAATCACATTTGTGAGGGGGTGACTGCTGACTTCACGAACCTCCGGGGTAAGTACGGTTGGACCGAGGTTTCTTGAAGATCTTCAATTGGAACGTCGTTAGATCCTTCGGCGAAGTCATGGAAGGTAAGTTGACGAAGAGGTTCTATAAGCTGGATAGGGGAATTCTCAACTTCTTCTTCCCTTGGAGTTGCATCTGGAGTAGGAACTTCAGGTGCGGTTTCAAAGGTGCGGTTTGAGGGAATTTCAGTTGAGGGTGATGGATTTTGCGGTTGAGATTCAGGTGCGGTTTGAGAGGGTTCACCTGTTTCATTATGCTCAACAAAATCATCAGCAACATTTGGAGCCAAATGTGGCTCAAGGAGAGAATGCTCATCAAAATTAACATGGTCAGACTCAACTATTTTTAAACTAGTTTTATTGAAAACACGAAAAGCTTTAGAATGTTTAGCATACCCAACAAAAATACCTTCGTCGGTCTTGGCTCCGAATTTACCTCTATTTTCTCTTCCGTTGTAGAGGACAAAACATTTGCAGCCAAAGATCTTGAAGAATGCAATGTTGGGGGTTCTTCCTCGCCAAAGCTCATAGGGAGTCTTGTTATAGGTTTTTTTGATGAGGGAGCGGTTCTGAGTGAAGCATGCGGTATTGATTGCTTCAGCCCAGAAATACTGAGGCAGCTTCGCTTCAGATATCATTGTCTTTCCAGCCTCAATCAACGTCATGTTCTTCCTTTCCACAACCCCATTTTGTTGTGGAACACCAGCGGTTGAAAAATTGTGATCAATCCCATGGTCATCACAATACTGAGCAACACCGTTGTTCTTAAATTCTGTTTCATTATATGATCGAACACTAACGATGTCGTCTTCTTTTTGAGTTTGGAGCCATCTAAAGAGTGCGGTGAGAATCTCATAACAATCATCTTAAGAAATCATCATCTCTACCCACGTATATCTTGAGTAATCATCCACCACCACTAAGGTATATATATTTCCTCCAATGCTGGTAGTGGTTACGGGTCCAAACAAATCAATGTGAAGCAGTTGTAAGCATCTTGAAGTTGATGGAGCGGTCTTGCTGGTGAAAGACAACGCTGACTGCTTACCAAGCTGGCATGCACTGCATTTCTCAGGATGATGGTCAGCCACTTTAGGTAAACCACGAACGAGGTTTTCCCTACCAATCTTTGCAAGATACTTGAAGTTCAAGTGGCTCAACCTCTTGTGCCATAGCCAACTATTTTCGCTCACATTCTTAGCTACAAAACAGAGATTAGTAATACTACATGCAGAATTTAGATCAATAATGTAAATATTACTCTTACGAATCCCTGTGAGTAGGGTGACGCCGGAAATGCTATCTTTGATAAAGCAGTTTGATGACGTGAAGTTGCAAAGTATTCCTTTATCGCAGAATTGAGAAATTGAAAGGAGGTTGTGCTTGAGTCCTTCAACAAGAGAAACCTTCTCAATGGTTAGGTTTCCTCTCCTTATGATACCATATCCAATGGTCTTGCCTTTGTTGTTGTCACCAAAGGTTACAGACGGACCACTTGCTTCAATGACATCTTGAAGTAATGATCTATCTTCAGCCATATGTCTTGAGCGGCCACTGTCAAGATACCATTCATTTTCCTTGGAGTGACTAAATCTAATGAAGCAGAGGACCTGAAATGTAAACATTAAGAACGAGGTCCCCCTTTATTCCTTGGGTCCTGAAGTTAGCAACTCTTTACGACCCACACCTGTTTGACAGAAGGAGGTTTACTCTTCCTGGCATTGGATGTGAACCGCAAAAGGCATTCTGCAGCCTTGTGACCTAAACCATCACACACAGAACATTTATAAAAGCTACAAGCTTCATGAGGTTTTACTAACTCCTTACTCTTCTTAGGAGTTGCATGCGGTTTGGGAGAAGCGGTTGTAGCTGGGACAAAAGGAACTGGCTTTAGTTTGACCACGTATTTTCTAGGAACGCTATTCCTGCTTTTGAAGGCAGGAGGAGCGGTCGAAGAAGAGGCGCGGTCAGACCTTGAATTGCCAGAACCGCCTTTTCCACCAGAAGCGGTTGGAGCAGGGATTCGACCAATTCCATAAGCCATTTCCTCTGAAGCTACACTCTCAGAATCCTTTGGCTTCATCTGAGAGTTCTTACCATATTGCTTCCCTTTTGGGTAGACATAATTAATTTGTCGTCCTTTACCCTTTCCTTTAGCATGCTTCCCCTTAGGAATTTCTTTAGTTAGTTCCAAAATTTCCTCATCCTTTTCACTCGAGGATGCACACTTCTCCTCTTCCTCAGATCCAAAACCTAGACCTTCCTTAATTCCAGGAGGAACTTGGGAGTCTATGATTTGATCCTTGGTGGATTGAGACTTGAGCCACGAATCAATAATCTTTTGGAGATCGTTGATTTGGGTTACCAAGTCATCATTCCGAAGTTGAAGTGCAGCAACCTTAGTTTCAAGGATGTGGTTTTGATCAGCAAGAGGAGTCATACTTCTGATTTGGTCCTTAAGATTTGAAATTTCAGACCTCATCACAGTTTTCTCCGTCTTGTACAGATTAAGTTCATCATGAGCTAAGCTTAAGGCTTTCTTAAGATTAGAGAATTGATGGATCACCATTTCAGCTTCCTTGAACATCTATTCATGTTCCATGGGAGAAACCTCTTCCACCACCTTTTTCAAAATTTTCTTTGGAATTGCTTTTGAAGGTGGAGCATTTTTAGATGAGAAAATGGGACGTGAATACGAGCAATTTCCTATCTTAACGCTAGGAGTAAGTTTGATATCATCATCCAATTTATAATTTGGAAGTTTTGCAAAAACCTCTTTTTCTTCCATATCTTGCAACTCGAATGACTCAGAATCTGACTCATCGAAAGCGTCTGCAACTAAGCAGAGATTAACCTCTTCGGTTTCATCATCACTTCCATCATCAGAATCTGTTTCAATCCAAGTTGCTAATTCCTTGGAATTCTCTTCCTCCTCAGCAACCATTCCCTTGCGACGAGAAAATTTCGCAGGAGCGGTTTTCTTTTTCATATATTCATACTTAGGCTGTGGACACTCAGATGCAAAGTGGCCAGGTTTCCTACAGTTGTAGCAAACTAGGTCACTCTTTTTCTTTGTATCTGCAGCCCTAGAAAATGTTGCAGGAGGTTTGCCTTTTGAAAATGATTTTGTGAAAGGTTTTGAAGATTTTCTAAATTTTTGGAATCTTTTCACAAACATGGCAAAATCATCATCATCCATTTCGATGAGTGATGAGGTTGATATGGAAGGATCAGTGGTTTGATTGGATGTAGATGGTTTCTCCTCTTGTTCCACTACGGACATGTAAAGCGATTTGGTTTTCTCTTCAATCTCTTCAATATGATTTAATTTAAGTTCATAGACTCTAAGATTGGCATACAAGTTACTTAACGACCAAGTGCCCAATACTTTCGAGTCTTCTAGAGAGGTAGTCTTATTTACCCATCTAGAACCTAAAGCAGATAGGAAAGTCATATTGATTTCCTTATCGATTAAAGTTTTGCCAAGAGATCTACAAGCATTAACTACCTTAACATAGTGATCGTAGGTTTGACGCAAGGTTTCGTTGGATTTTCTGTTGAAGTTGTTGTAGGATCTTTCAACAGTGTATAATTTGTTTTCCTTGCACTCTTCGTCACCTTTGAGGTAGCTCTCTATGGCATCCCACATCTGCTTTGCGATTTTGAAGTACATTACTTTCTGGAGAGTTGAAACGGGGAGGGTTCCAGAAATAATGTGCCTAGCCTTGCTGTCCAAGGCAACTAATCTCTTCTCTTCATCCGACCACTCTTCTTTTGGCTTTTTGACCTCTGGAGTTTCAGCATTGGTGGTTGCATCAGTGTTGGCCTTCATTGGAATCCATGGCCCATTGACTACGCATTCCACCAGCATCTCATCTATAGTTTCCAAATGAATAAGCATTCGACACTTCCAGATGTCAAAGTGGTCTTCGTCCAAAATTGAAATGTGTGAATAGTTAACCGTTGTCATTGTCTTTGAGGTTGCCATAACGAATCGGCACACAAGCTGTTAAGCTTGAAAAAGCAGTGGTTTTTAAAAGTGTTTGCTCTGATACCACTTATTGGTCTCAAAGGTGGCAACAAGGGTGAAAATACAACTAGAGGGGGGGTGAATAGCTGTTACAAATTTTTCGCCCTCAATTTAAAACTAAACCTCTACGCTTACAAAATATCTTGCAGTGTATAAGAAACTGCAAGTAGAGTTGTAAAATGCACAGCGGAATATACTTAAAACAAATGCGGTTTTGAGGAGGCAGTTTTCCAAGGCGGTTTTAGTGCAATTTTCTGAGCAGTTGTAAAACTGAAAGTGTAGTTTGACAATGTTAACTCCAAACACTATTTCACAATAAAGGATAACTATATAAAGATCAAACAGAGACAGAGATAAATAATTAGCAAGCACAGAAAATATAAATGCAGTAAAGTATGAACAAGCTATTTGGAGTGGTTCAATCGATAAACGATCTACGTCCACTACCAAGATGGTTAGTCTTGGATTTCTAAGAGAGATTTTATATTGAGTATTGAGAGATTACAAAGTACAATAAAATTTTTTCTATGAAGAACAAATCCTAGACTATAACCAGTGTATCTCAAATGAATAAACTATGTGTTTAAACAAGCGAGGCGCGCAAGTGTGTGTTCAAGATCAAGGCTCTTTAAATCTGAGAGATGTAGAGCTCAATGATTCTTGAAAGTGTTAAGGCTTGATTTCTGGGCTGGGGAATATTTCTTGAAGGTTGAAGATGAAGATTCAAAGGACTTAGAATTTCTGGGCAGAGCTTCAACTTCTTATGAACACAGCAATTTCTCAAGTTTCAAGCAATCTTCAAATGATGAAGGTTAGGGGTATTTATACCCAAGCATCAGGAAACTAGCCGTTGGATACAGCTGTTGAAAGGACAGTCCTTGATGCTTTCCCATTGGTCCACAGCAACCACTTTTGTCCTTTGGAACAGTTGTTGCAGGAAAAGCTGATCAGGCTTCAGCTGCAATCAAGGTGGTTAGGACATCTGTCACCTTTTTAAGATCCTTGCAGATCTTGTCTGAAAAGTAGTCACGTGACAAGATATGGTGGTTGACATTTGATATTGCTGACGTGGATTCCAACGGTCAATGAGGTTCACTTCAAGTAGCCAATCATTGGGGGAGGTTCTGGGGTCAAGCGGTTTGATATGAAAGTTGTTCCACCAGAAGAAGGATTTCCAGCAGTGCGGCTTTGCACATAGGTGTTCAAGCGGTTCCAAAAGAAGGGATCACAAGGCAGTTAAGCTATAAGCGATTCTGCCAAGCGGTTCTTTGAGAAGCGGTTTTGAAACCTCTGAACTGCAATCCTTGGGTCCAATGATTCTTGAGCCAGTCTTCAAGCCTAATATTAACCTATTCTATAATATGGACTTAGCTAAAAAAATTGAAGTCTAAGCTTCATTACATAGGGTCCTAAAGTCCTTAAAATAAATAGGAGGTTATGGTATCAATCAAATCTAATACAAAATAGGAGGGTTAAAACATGCATACCCAACAATTATCATTAGTATATTATATTAAAATATTAAATTAAAATTATTATTATTATTACCTATATGTAGGCCATTGTATCAAGTTTTTATCTAATTTTTATACAATCGTTGCATTAGAAAAAATCAGTGTTTTATTTCACCATAAGAGACATTGCATTAGTTGTCATTATCATTGCATTAGAAAGGAAGCGTTGCTTTATAAAACCAAATTTGCCGTTGCATTAGATGTCATTATCGTTGCATTAAAAAAAATCGTTGCTTTATTTCAACTAAAAGGTCGTTGCATTAGATTGACGTCAAATGCAACGAAGAATAACAGACGTTACATTAGATTAGTCCTTCGTTGCATTAGATCTGATACGACGCGAGAGTATGCAAGGGCTAACTAACGTTGCCTTAGATCTAATGCAACTAGTATTGGGCACTATGGCAACAAATTTTGAAGTTGCATTAACTCAGAAATGTAGTAGTGCACATTTACTAAAGAGAGAAACATTAATCGATATATGAATTTGAGTGGCTATTCCCTCATCACCAATTGGTTTAAGACGTAAATTCCAATATAATCTACTATCAATACAAGTCCATCCTCATCATTGGGCAAAGGCTTGTAAATTTTTCTTGTGTAAAAGTGATTCAATTTTCTCTTAGTGAAGACCAATGTGGCCCTCCAACTTTTTGGTGTCATGAAAATTACTAATCATCTTATTATCTTTGGGTAACAACCATTTAATTAATAATGTTATATAAATTTAAGTATGTTGACTAATGTTTAAACCAATCTTCATATTAAAAAGCTCACAAACTCAAATATGGTGACATCTGCAATAGAATAAATTTTCTCATTTAAATAGTCCATTAAATCCATTAATTTCTTTGCAACATGTAATGATCCCTTTACGAAATTAGGGGTTTAATCAAATTTTGTACCAGCTGCATTGTGACATCCCAAAATTAAGTTGGTCAATATAATCAAAAGAAAAAAAATGAGTACGCATTTCAAATAGGAGTAAATTTGGTTTTAAGATGTGGGACCCACTGGTATATTACTTGTTTGTTTGGAAGAATTTGGTTTGGTTGACACCAACTAGAGGCCATCACGTGGTCTTAGTAGGAGGTGTGACAGTTCATTGATTTTTGATTGGTGACTCATCAATTCATATTAGATACTAGTACATGTCCGTCCGTGTTCAAGAATATGATTTTTTTTTAATTAATTTTTTTTTTAATTATTTTTTTTAAGGAAAAATGAAAAAGGGACAAATGTATGAGAATAAAATGGGAAGAAACCCATTTAAAATTATTCATTCAACTGTTCACCCATTCTCTCATTTATACTATAGATTTATACTTGATCTTGGTATTAATTTTCTTAAGAAGAAAATTGGTAGAAAGCATTTCAGAGAGAGCCAAGTGTCCATTGTTATTTGTATAAGCTCTTGCCATAAGAAAATGGCATCGGGTTCGATCGAGCAATTATTTGACGGTCTGTTTTTAGCAAGCAAGAGAGACTATACAGTGTTGATTATGTGTCAATTTTATTATTCTTTTTATATCTATACGATCGTCGTACTCAATTTTATTGATACATATTTCGATTGTTCGGTCCTATTAGTACTTGTTTTGATATTAACTTTATACTGTTAATATTGAAGTTTAATTGAAAGCATACTAAAATGTGTTACTGTTGCTAAAAATGAGTTTTGTTATATGGAATGGTGTTTATTTGGTTAATTATATGACATTCGCAATTGACTTGGTTATTTTATTTGTGTTGGGTCGGCTCCGTAGAGGGCGACCAACAATTGAATTTGAGTATCATTGATAAGCTACTTGATCTAAACGCATCAGATTTATAAAACAAGTTTTATTGGAATGTCCATATTTATAATTTCATGAACAATGTTATTTGGTAAATGTGTTCCATTTACTTCTGTAATACTGTGTATCCCCATTTTTACTGAGCCCTAGCTCACCTCCTGTAGTTTCAGTTTTGCAGTTGATCGAGGCTCGGGGTGATAAAGATTTGACTCGCAGTAGTTTTAGAAGCATTCAAACTTATTATTAATAGATTTTACAGTGTTTTAAGAGATTTTGTGATGTGATATTTTAATTTATGAAATATAAGTTCATAAAATTTTTCGGGGCATCACATGCATTTTGAATCATATCAACATAAACCGCTTTTTCAAAAGTTGAAGGTTCAGATACCCACGATGATGAAATCGGGTTACAAATGATCAAATTTGAACATTTTAATCAAATTTGAACATTTTTAATTTGTTCATAGTAAATTGTAAATTGTAGTAAAAGACTTTTACTCCATTATCGTAATTTTTTTTATTTACAATAATGAATTAACAAGTTTTTGTATGTTCAAAAAGTATACCTACTAACTGAATGGAATTATATTATCATATTATAAAACAGCTACTAGTATTTAATTGTCAACGTAAAATTAAACTTTTAATTTACAATCATTTAAATTTTTGGCAAGTAAATTAATTTATTGTGTATTATGTATTAAGTAATTTTTATTTAAGTTAAGATCTAAATATACACTCCCTCCTTCCTTCTACAAACTACACATTTACTATTTGTACATAAATTAAGAAAAAATGTTAGTACAGTGAGTGTTGTGAGTATGAAAAATGAGGTACAAGAGAGAAAGTGAGTTAGAAAATAATTATTAAATTGTTGTTAGTATAACATGTAAGTCTCATTAATATAAAACTAATAAAATATTTTCATTTTATAAAGTTTGTAGTTTATAGTGAGATGTCTTATGAAGAAGAACGTGTGTAGTTTGTAAGAGGACGAAAGGAATATGTATATAATAATTATTACTAATGTAAAATTAAACTTTCAATAGATTATCTTCTTAATTTATAAGAAATTAAAAATTATGTTCGTCGGAGATAATTGTAAAAGAGTAGGTCTGCTGAGAAACGCGTTTCTCCGTCCCTTATGGAGAAACGGGGCTTGGTTTGTCGCGCGACATAAATAGCCAGTTTCTGGATATCCTATTCAAAGCTTCTGGATATCCAGAACATTGAATATGGATATCCAGAAGCTTTGAAAAGGATATCCAGAAACTAAAATATTTTTTCTGGATATCCTTTCCAAAGCTTCTGAATATCCAGAACATTGCATATGGATATCCAGAAGCTTTGGAAAGGATATCCAGAAAAAATATTTTGATTTCTGGATATCCTTTTCAAAGCTTCTGGATATCTATATGCAATGTTCTGGATATCCGAGCTGAAAGTGATATCAGCTGTTATGGCTAAGTATGTGCGCGACAATCAAGCCGTTTCTCCAACAACGGAAATGCGTTTCTCTCACATTTTTGTGACTTAATCAAGTTTATTATTATGAAAATACTTAATAACCATTCCTCATCTCAAAAGGGCTAACGGTCATTTCATTTACTCGGTCAAGGAAATGTTAGGGTTTTGACATTAACGGTCGGATTACGGCTAATTACTAGTATTATCTTGTGTTAACTTCAATTCTACAGAGTCGAAATCAAAATCACTTCTCTCTCCTCTCTCTCTCTCTCTCTCTCTCTCTCTCTCTCTTTTCTGATTCTTCTTCAACGGCTATGAAGTTCTCTATGGATTCTACACACTCCTAGTTTCGATCTTGTTCGCTGACACTTCTGAAGCTTGCGATTACAGGTATGGCACCTTTTACCTCTCTGCCTTAATCTGTATTAACGCTTTTTATTTCGATTGATTGCATATCGCCTGATGTATGATTTTTAAAATTCATAGTATTTCGATTCGATTGTGGTTCATAATAATTGATTTTCCTGATCAATTTCGGATCGTTACTTGGTGTTGAATCGAACAATTTAAGTGTAAACTAGGGTTTTGTTGCTTATCCCGTTCTTAATAATTTCTTATCCTGATCAAATTTGAGTGTTTGTTCCTAACTTAATGTAAATGTGAACAAGGGTTTCGTTGCTTATCTGTAATTTTGAATCTACTTACATTCGTAAATTTGAGTGGTTATGGATGTTTATTTGGATATATTTGAATAAAAATTTCTGGTAAATGCATGTGATGTAAAAGTGCTATTAATGTTTTCTTGGACTATATTACACTTCATTTTTACTTTTATTTTGTGTGGGTGTTTGAAGGTGATTTGGTCCAATTTAATATAATTGTTCCAATTTTCTGGTTTGCTAAGTTTTAACCCCACCCCTCTTACTTTTGGATGAGTATGTCCTCGATCTCAGAGACTAAAGTGACATGATATTTAATCTTACACATTAAAAGTGTGATACAACAATGGAACAATTATGAACCTGCACTTCTTTGCAATAGATTGTGGACCCCATGAATAAGCTCTACGATGACTGATACATTGACAATTGATGGCAATACCATAATCTTCCCATACATTAGACAGATATATAATTCAGTAGTGTTCACTGGTTAAAGTGTTGCTTTATTCTAAAGTTAAGTTTCCCCGCAAGTATCAGCTAAGAACCCTCGAATTGTTAGTCTAACATCAGGGGGGTAGTTACAGTGGGATTCTAGCGACTCTAGCCCAGTTTAAATGGTAGAAGTGCGAGACATAACTATTATATTAACATGGCACTGAAAACTGATTTTGTTTCTCGCTTTACAACCGTTTCAATTCTCCTTTCCCCTATACACTTCTAAAACATCACTTTAAAATTTATTTTTAACTAGTAAGTTCTGTTTCTTCTCGGGTAAGTATTTGAGAAGTTACTAACTCAGGAAAACAACCCATTTTTATATCCATAGTCTGATGCTCGGACTCTTTGGTTTATCCCGCCGTACCCGTGTCGGACACTCCTATTTTAGTCTTGTTGACAAGGGTCCGGCGGGGTAATTCAAAGAGTCGGAGCATCATAGTATCCATATCAATTTGGGTTCTTGTGGTCTTTTACCATTTGAATTTTTACAGCTGCTGCTTTTTTAGTCCAGTTCTGTTTCTAGTTGAAAATAATTTAGAATGATAATCTTATGATAATCAAAATTCTCTATGTATTATTCATGTTAAGGCTTGTTGTGATTGAAATATTAAAAAAACAAATATTAAGGTCATGGATATCTGTACTTTATAATTTAACCCAACAGGAATCCAATTTTAGAAATAAGGGAATTTCTTGTTCGTGATTCATTTCCAGTTCCTTATCATGGACAAAGAAACTGGATTTAGGAATAAATGGCAGTGGGACTCTCTAGACATTTAACATTTTCATTTAAAAGTAGTGTTGTTGTCACAAATTTTTTTTGGAAAATAAGAGCATGATATAACATTGATCTTGCATCGTATGATCTAAACCTAGAAGCATTGCCCATTATTTTTACATTGTCTCTTTCTATTGATGGATAAGTCTTATAAAGATGGAAAGTATGTTGATTAATAAATGCATTTTTCTGTTTTGAAAATTTGAAGCTCAGCATTACTATTTTAAATGGAAGGTTTATTTACACTCTCGTTCAATATTTCAGCAATTACACGTGGACCTAACATTCCCAATCTGATATTATGGTGCCGGAATAGGATGAAATTCCGTTCTGGTCCAACTCTGTACGGAAATAAATACAAGGACTCCCGTTGGCTTCAGTTTTGGAGTTTCTGGAATTCAAACGGATGATAGGAATCTTGCTTATATGTTACAAGGTACATATTCCCGTCAAAAAATTTCCCTTTTCCCCTTTTTACTTCTTTACTTCAGTTTCTATTTCACATGAGTTCCTACTTTTGTAAATATATATATACTCCCTCCGTCCCAATAGTAGCTTCCCATTTTGCCATTTTGGGTGTCCCGTTAATAGCTTCCACTTTTCTTTTTTGGCAAAGGAATCTTTACTATTCCCTCCACTCATTCTCTCTCCTACATTATTTTAATACTCACAACACTATTATAATTTACTATTCCCTCCACTCATTCTCTCTCCTATTTTCAAATTACACTCACAACATTTTTACTTCCCCCTCATTTTCTTAATTTGCGTGCAACCCAAAAATTGGGCAGCTCTTATTGGGACGGAGGGAGTATATATTAGTGAAGTTATTGTTATGATATATATTTGGCTCTAGCCGGTGTCAAAGTTAGCTGAGCGAGAAATAACTATTATATTAAACATGGCACCAAAAACTGATTTTGTTTCTTGCAATAGAACGGTTTCCATTCTCCTTTCCACCATACAATCCAAACATTATTTCAAAATATATTTTCAACTAGTAAGTTCTGTTTCTTCTCGGGTAAGTATGTGAGAAGTTACTAACTCATGATAACAAACCGTTTCTATTTCCATATCAATTTGGGTTCTTGTGGTCTTTTACCATTTGAATTGTTACAGCTGCTTCTTGGCTTTTTAGTCAGGCTCTGTTTCTACTTGAAAATCATTTAAGATAATCTTATGATCATCAAAATTCATTATGCATTATTCATGTTAAGGCTTGTTTTGATTGAAATAGAAAAAAAAAACAAATATTAAGGCCATGGATATCTGTACTTAATAAATTAACCCAACAGGAATCCAATTTTAGAAATAAGGGAATTTCTTGTTCGTTATTCATTTCCAGCTCCTTAGCATGATGAACAAAGAAACTGGATTTACGAATAAATGGCAGTGGGACTTTCAAGACATTTAACATTTTCATTTAAAAGTAGTGTAATTGTCACAAGATTTATTGGAATTATGAGCATGATATAACATTGATCTTGCATTGTGTGATCTATAAATCTAGAAGTGCTCATCATGTGCACATTCTTCTTTCTTTCTATCGATGGATAAGTCTTATTAAGATGGAAAGTATGTTGTTAATAAATGTATCTTTCTGTTTTAAAACTATGAAGCTCAGCATTACTATTTCAATGGAAGGTTATTTATTTACATTCTTATTCAATATTTCAGCAATTGCACAGGGACCTAACATTCTTAACGAATGACAAGAAGCTTGCGATATGCTTACAAGGTACATATTCTCGTCAAAATATAATAATTCCTTTTTTACTTCTTTACTATATTATTTATTATAATTGAAGTTATTAACATGACTCCATTATAAATAAATAACCAATTAAGTGTAAATGGTAATTCACCAGTGTTAAAAAGAAGAGGATGGAGTAACTTATACCTCGTAAGTGTTAGACTAAATGCTAGTTTTAGGTGGGTGGCTAAGAAGCACTTTTCTCAAAGTCTCAACTATTTAAAATATTTCTCATGATTTGAGGTTTTTCATTATTTGGACATCTATAGTGTATCAACTTTTAGGCAACATGAATATGGAAAGTTTAGAGTCTTACACACCTTATGATGTCAATGCAAAAAGCTTGATCTTTTTAGAATCATTTACAGATTTATTTAGTCGAATAGTATAGAAACAAAACCATCATTTCAACATTTCTTCGTCATGTTTGATGGTAATAGGACTGGGTGCAGGACTAGCATAAGATGGTAAGCATGAATGCAGACTACGCAGTACGGAAAAAAACATGTACTGCATTACACTACTTTTTTCTCTTATCACCATAAATGAGACACAAGGACTCACGTGAGATCTTACAAATACTCCCCGCTATTGATGCATGTCTCCATCGAGACACCATTAGTAATTTTCCTTTGGGGGCTATCCTGAGCACATTACTGGATCCATATTTAGTCTCCAAACTATTAAGTCCCTAGCAGTCCTAAGTGTGGAAGCACGTGCCAATAAATGTGCTTGTTCCATGCATATTCTCACACCACTTTTGCCTTGTCTAGTAGACTGTAGTCTTAGAGATGTTTTGTTGGTGCTCTTTCGTTCTTAGAGGGGGGTGATGCAAGTGGGTGTGGAAAAGGGTGTTGTGATGCACAAAATAAGGTTAGCATTAGCATGTTTTGGTTTCTTATGTGTGGAGTTACATATTGGTAGTTGCGTAGGTTAAGACAATCTCTAAGTTAGGCATCCTACACTTTCTAACAGAGCAGTAATATATTGTTGCAAATAGATAGGCTGTCAAAGAGCTCCTGATTACAATGATGACCATTTGACACATGCATAGGGCTTGGAGATTTATCATGCTTTATGGTGGCACATCATGAAATAATTTCGTAGCTTCGAAGCATCATAGCGTATTGTTTCCCTTCAATTCTAAGTGCTATTTCGAGAGTTTAGTTTTCAATGGCTTTGTTTTAGTCTTGATCGTATGTTGTGAAAGATACATGGTTGTTGTATAGTTTTATGGATTTTTATATTCATGGAAATGGTTTTTGGGTAGGTGTTAATTCCTTGATAACTTTGTTGAGGAAGAATACAAATTTGTGTTACTAACTTATGACAAGTTCTTACCAAACTAGTCTGTTAAATAATCTCATCTCGGCCCCTGTAAGATCCTTTTTATTTTAAGATCGCCCCTCTGTCCATTTTGTTTACACTTTGCCTTAAAAAATGGCACGAATGAATCACTTGCCAATTTTTTAGTGGAAAAATTATCATTTAATCTAATATTCTCTAATAAAAGGTGACGGTAAATTGTATACTAAAACGGAATTTTGAAATTATTTTATCTTGAAAATCTTAGTTAAATAATATTATATATTCTAATTCTAAGTGAAGAAAGATGGTCAACTTATAAAATAATTAAAAAAGAAAAGTAAAAGTAAAAGAAAGAACAATAAATATCAATTCCAAAAATCACGACAACCTATTTCAAACCATCCAAGGATGAAAAGCCCATTTCCCGACTACTCCTAAATAGCATGATCAACTCCCAACTCAAAATCAAAGTATCCCCATTACTTACCCTACTCATTCTCAGTGTCTTCACTCACGTGACCAAGCTTTTGAACGAACACATTAACGAAATGGACGGAGGATCCATTTAAAAATCTTGGTCGTGCTATGACTAGGATAAGATATTTGGACAAATTAGGGTCTTGTAGAGATTTATTTCAAGATAGCAAGACAAATATGTATTTATGCCCTTTCGTGTGAAAGAAATATAGGTTCCTTAAAGTGAGCGGTTATTTTTTTTAAGACGATCTACACATATTCTCATGTTCCCCTCATATGTAACTCGAACTCGAGACCTATGGTCTCAAGTGAGGAGTGCTTACCATCAGGCTATAACCTATGGTCTCGAACTCGAGACCTATTCTCATGTCTCATGTTCCCCTCATAAGTGACTTGAACTCGAGACCTATGGTTTCAAGTGAGGAGTGCTTATCACCAGGCTATAACCTATGGTCTCGAACTCGAGACCTATTCTCTTGTCTCATGTTCCCCTCATAAGTGACTTGAACTCGAGACCTATGGTCTCAAGTGAGGAGTGCTTACCACCAGGCTATAACCTTCTTGTCAAGTGAGTGGTTATAGGCCAAGTTAAGTGTTATGTTTGTAATATAGTGCACATTTTGGTATATTGTTAGGGAATGCCATTTCAGTATTCAAAATGGCAGGGAACTCTAAACTT
Source organism: Adenophora triphylla var. japonica (assembly GCA_022495995.1). Classification (NCBI taxonomy): domain Eukaryota; kingdom Viridiplantae; phylum Streptophyta; class Magnoliopsida; order Asterales; family Campanulaceae; genus Adenophora; species Adenophora triphylla. Next base: position 17,948 of record JAFEMH010005233.1, on the reverse strand, counting down.
TTATGATCCACAAGGAGAATATGGATTTGTGTCTTTACTACCAAAAAAGGTAGTTGAAGATTAGAATGTAGAGGTCACAAGTGATTGGTAAAGTTATTTGAGATGTCTTGCCATGTCAACTGTCAAGCAATAATTTGTGTTTGGGGCTAGATGGAGGTGGTCGATAACAATTTGTCTTTGCCATACCGTTTTCTGTCACTTGAGAACATTGATTGTACTTGAAAATAGAGCAAGTAATTGGAGGCTCCTAAAATTATTAAATCAAACAAAAAGGTGCCATCATAGCCTAAGAGGAGGTCAGATCAGTTGTAGTGGTGGCATGGATGGAAAAGGAAAGTCTTTAGGGTATGTTAAGCTTTTAATGACTCTCTTCCAATTCGTTTTTAGGGTATGTTAAGCTTTTTCAACAGAAATATATGTGGGGAAAGTGGATTATGCTAGGCCCATGGAAAAGGAAAAAACTTGGGGGTGTGATGTTAGAACGTTGTTTGGATGTGGTTAAAGATTGTTTTTTAGTGCTTTTAAGAGTGTCATCTTTGCAGAAATGATGTTTTTAGGTAGAGTTCTTTCAGACATCTACACACAAGGAAGATATGTCAGCTAAAGCTAATGATTATATGCTCAATTGCTTGGCATCTATTGTTTGTTCGACTGTCAGTGAATTGTTTAATTGAGGTTCATCAGAGCAATTGTTGCGGCTTTACTAACATACAAGGTAGTTCCTCATTTTGAACATATAGGTGAGACGGTGTTAGTTTTGAAGCTTATTTTGGGAATTAAGACGTTATATAAAGTCTAGTTGCATTAGAAGAAATGAAATTTATGTTGGTAGTTACTTTCATACCCAACCCAAGGGCCAAGGGGGCAGGTTGTGTGACCTAATAGGGGCCCAATTATGGAATAGAACATGTACTACTAATTATCATTTTGGTAATCAGATTTATTTTGAGTAAGTCTAATAATGTAAATGTTTTTCTAACAACATTATGAAAAAACCAGTTTTTATAATATTGAAACCATACACATGATTGTATGGATGCTATAAAAATAATTTTTTCATAGTATCTTGATAAAATTGTTTTTTCATAATCATAATTTTACTGTCTATAGGACTTGCTTTTTTTCTCTTATTTTTTCTTTCACGATGACACGTATTATAATGATTCATGTTAGCCGACCCCAATTCATTTTAATACTAAGGCTTTGTTGTTGTTGTTGTATTGTCTATAATATAGTCTTTTGTTTTGTAAAATTTCAGGCCCTTTGACTTTTTTTTTTCTTCACATTGTTGTAATACTCTTTTGATTTTAACCGGGGGGACCTCTTATTTTTTTTCCATTCTTTTGTTGTATATATTTTATATTATTTTGCCATTTTGGGCCTTTATATGTTTTTATTCTTCATTTTGTTTTTGTAAGAATTCTTTTCTTTTCTAGCCTTTTTGGGCTATATTTAACTTTATTTATCAGACTTCTAATGTATGTAATTTTTTCTTTTGCAACTCTCGGGGTCCTTAATTTTCATTTTTTTTTTCATATTTTTTGTTTATCATATATAATCTTTTCTTTTGCAACTTTTTTGGGCCCTCAACCTATTTCGTCGTCTTTTTATACACAATCTTTTCTCTCTCTCTCTCTCTCTCTCTCTCTCTCTCTCTCTCTCTCTCTCTCTCTCTCTTTTTGCAATATTTTGGGTGCTATTATTTATTTATTTATTATCATAGATTCCCTCCATCCCTAAATAGATGTCTAAATTATATATAGGGGACATTATGAAAATGTTTTTTTTTTATATAATTCAATGACTATTTTTTTTATTTTATGTTTTACAAAATATATATTTATTTTGGAATTTTTTAAAATGGACATTTATAGAGGGCATGCATTCTTATATTTATTTGAAATTTTTTGGTGCTTTTATGTTTTTTCTTCTTCTTCATATTGTTTGATGTATATAACGTTTACTTTTCAACGCCTTTTTCTTAGAGGTTTGATTATTTTGTTTTATTGGTTTGGTTTTTTATTTGTGTTATTTTTTTACTCCCTCCGTCTCAAAATGAATGTCCATGTTTTTTTTAAATTTGCTTTTTGTCAAGAGAAAATTTCAAAAATTTTTGGACATTGATTTTGGGACGGAGGGAGTATTTGGTTTGATTATTTTTGTTTGTATTTTTTTTTAATTTGGCTTAATTTTTTATTTGGTTTGGTGTTTTTTTCATTTACTTATTTGGTTTGATTAATTTATTTGGTTTAATGTTTTTATTTGGTTTATTTTTTATATGGGTTGATTTTATTAATGGGGTTTTTTTTTTTTTTGGTTTAGGGTTATATTTTAATTCTAATTTGGTTCAATTTTTTATTTGGTTTGATGTTTTTATTTTCGTATGATTTTTTTAATTTGGTTCGTTTTTTTTTTTGGTTTGATATTTTATTTGTTTATTGGTATATTTTGTTTGATTTCTTATTTGGTTTGATTTTTTATTTGGCTAGCTTTTTTATATTATTTTATTTTTTGTTTATTCGGTTTCTTGCTTTTATTTTCGTATGATTTTTTTATTTGGTATGATATTATTGGTTTTTATTTTATTTTCTTATTTGGTTTGAATATTTTATTACGTTTAATGTTTTTGTTTGGTTTGTTTTTTGTTATTTTCGTTGATTGTTTATTTAGTTTGATTTTTTTTACTTGATTTTCTTACATTTTATTTGATTTTTGTATTTGGTTTCATTTTTTTTAGTTGGTTTTAATTTTTTGTTTTTAGGCTGATATTTTATATTATTTGGTTTCATTTTTTATTTGGCTTGATATTTTGATGGTTTATTTTTTTGTTTGGTTTGAATATTTTTATTTTGTTTGATGTTTTAATTTGGTTTGGTTTCATTATTTGTTTTGATTTTTTTATTATTTTGTTTGATGTTTTAATTTAGTCAGAGGACGTGAGGTTGGTATTTATTGGCATCACTAAGAAAAGTCTTTAGGTGTGACGAATCTTTAATGACTTTTTTTTAACATTGTAGAAATATGTTTGGAGATATTGATTTTTAGCTTTTAGGAGTTTTGCAAATTTACGAGAATGATGGTTTTTCTTAAAGAATATTGGTTTATCACATATTACTATTTTAGGAGAGTAATTTTGCTAATTTATAAAGGTAAGCGTCGTACAATCTGGGCACTGTTGCACGACACATAGTTTCCTTGTAGTGTTGGCTTATTAGGTTATGGGCTCTAAGAGCACATGCAGCCATGACATTATTTCACGGCGTAGCTGAGGTGGCAACATAAACTCCCCCAACCATGACATTTGATAAGATCATCCATGACTTTTTCTTTTTTTGCCGGCTGATGACACTGACAATGTGGGACCAAAAAATCACGGATGCTCCACTTCAAATTCACGAGTGAAGTCACGACGGACTTGATTTGATTTTCAAAAAAAAATAAATAAAAATGTTTCAATATTATAAACAATAATAATTTTCTCTTCCTATAAATTGAGTCAAAATTTTATATACTCCCTACAATCTCTACAAACATTTTATTTTGTTCAACATTAGCCATTTTATTCATTTTAACTTTGTCCAAAAATTTTCATTTTATAATTATGGATCCTAATTATCCTAATTATTATGGAAATAGTCAATATTCCCAACAAAATTCAAATGCCAATAGAAACCCAAATGCCTTGCCTCTAGATCCAAATTTGTTAAACCATCCTCAACTATCTAAATTATTGAGATTTTATCCAACCAATCAAATTTCGAATCCTGTTAATGCTCCAAGTTTTTTTCAATCCCAAATTAATCCACATTATTTTCTTCCCCAAATATGTACCCTACTCAAAATGCTCAATTTTCTTCTCCAAACCTTGAATATCCATCATCTCAACAATATAATAGGTCTCCTAGAACACCTGTTGGTGATGTAGGTAGTTTCAAGAACTTTATTTCAAGATATTGAAGATGATGATGAAGAGGGTGCCATTACTCTTTCTAATCAACCTGGTAAATCCAAAAGTAAGCCCGATAAGATCGCATGAAACATAGCTGAAGACAAAGCCCTATGTTCGTCTTACCTTAAGGCAGGTGGAGATGCTGCGATAGGAACTGATCAAAAGAGGGGTGACCTTTGGGCAAATATAATGCTAAAATTTAATGCAGCTCAAAGAGAAGCACCATAAATGTTAGAAATAAGGATGCAGCATTTTCTCGTTGGAGAAGAATTAACGCTCAGGTGAGTAAGTGGGTTGGGATCTATGCAGAAGCACAACAAAAAAGGAAGAGTGGGTGGAGTGAAGATAATGTTATAGGAGAAGCTCGAGAAATATGGGAAAAAACTAACAATGGAAAAAATTTTCTACTCGAACATTGTTGGGATATTCTGAAACACTTTTCAAAGTGGCAAAGTGGGATGATTGCTGAAGATAGCAAAGCAGTCACAGTTCTAAGAGATCAAACTCAGATATATCAACAATTGAGGTTCGTTCTATGGGAGTGAAGAGGGCTAAACGAAAGGGTAAGTCAACTACTTCTTCTCAAGTTGATGTAGATCATGTAACAAACTGCATCAATAGTCTAACTACAAGTCGCGAGCTAGATGCTGAGAGGCTTCAACTGGATAAACAAATGTTTTGACTTTTTTAAAGAAAGAAGAAAAAAGCAAGCGAGAGAAGGATCAAAGAGAAGGTTAGGTATGCAAATACATTAATGGAAAAATCAATTTTGTCATCCGAAGAAATGGAGCTTTATGCCAGATTGCACGAAGAATTCAAGAATATTTAGTTATGTTAGTTTGATTTTGAACATGAGAATTATTTGTTTTAGTTTAACTATTATTGTGATGTTATTTAGTTTCTAATGTTTTATGTAATATTTGTAATGTGAATTATTTATTAAATGAAAAAGTTATTTATGTTTACATTTATGTTGATATGACATATCACTAATTTAAATGGTTAGTAATAAATATTTGTGTCATTGATAAGTCTATCTCAACAATAATAGACTTTGTGTCATTGATAAGTCTATCTCAACAATAATAGACTTGTGTTATTGATAAGTCTACTTCAATTTCTGACCTCATTATAAATGTTATCCATCCTTTCTTTCCTGTCTACTTGACCTCATCTCTCTCTCTCTCTCTCTCCTCCTTAATCTAAACCAAAAATCACGCATAGGAAGCAAACACAAATCAACCCTTTCTCTCTCTTTTTTATTTATTTATTTATTATTATTTTTTATTATTATTATTATTTTTTATTTTATTTTTTTTTTAATTTATTTTTTCCAACAACCTTTTCTCACGATGACATATGAGGATTCATGTTAGCCGACCCCAAATTATTTTGGGACTAAGGCTTTGTTGTTGTTGTTGTTGTATTAAGGAGGAGAGAGAGAGAGAGATGAGGTCAAGTAGACAGGAAAGAAAGGATGGAGAACATTTATAATGAGGTCAGGAATTGAAGTAGACTTATCAATAACACAAGTCTATTATTGTTGAGATAGACTTATCAATGACACAAATATTTATTACTAACCATTTAAATTAGTGATATGTCATATCAACATAAATGTAAACATAAATAACTTTTTCATTTAATAAATAATTCACATTACAAATATTACATAAAACATTAGAAACTAAATAACATCACAATAATAGTTAAACTAAAACAAATAATTCACATGTTCAAAATCAAACTAACATAACTAAATATTCTTGAATTCTTCGTGCAATCTGGCATAAAGCTCCATATCTTCTGATGACAAAATTGATTTTTCCATTAATGTATTGTACAGTTTGAACCTTCTCTTTTGATCCTTCTCTGCTTGCTTTTTTTCTTCTTTCTCTTTAAAAAAGTCAAACATTTGTTTATCATGCAGTTTGTTACATGATCTACATCAACTTGAGAAGAAGTAGTTGACTTACCCTTACGTTTAGCCCTCTTCACTCCCATAGAACGAACCTCAATTGTTGGTGTATCTGAGTTTGATCTCTTAGAATCGTGGATCAGCTTCACGATCTTCAGCAATCATCCCACCTTGCCACTTCGAAAAGTGTTTCAGAATATCCCAACAATGCTCGAGTAGAATTTTTTTTCCATTGTTAGTTTTTTCCCATATTTCTCGAGCTTCTCCTATAACATTATCTTCACTCCACCCACTCTTCCTTTTTTGTTGTGCTTCTGCATAGATCCCAACCCACTTACTCACCTGAGCGTTAATTCTTCTCCAACGAGAAAATGCTGCATCCTTATTTCTAACATTTATGGTGCTTCTCTTTGAGCTGCATCAAATTTTAGCATTATATTTGCCCAAAGGTCACCCCTCTTTTGATCAGTTCCTATCGCAGCATCTCCACCTGCCTCAAGGTTTGACGAACATAGGGCTTTGTCTTCAGCTATGTTCCATGCGATCTTATCAGGCTTACTTTTGGATTTACCGGGTTGATTAGAAGGAGTAATGACACCCTCTTCATCATCATCTTCAATATCTTGAAATAAAGTTCTTGAACCTACATCACTAACAGGTGTTCTAGGAGACCTATTATATTGTTGAGATGATGGATATTCAAGGTTTGGAGAAGAAAATTGAGCATTTTGAGTAGGGTACATATTTGGGGAAGAAAATAAATGTGGGTTAATTTGGGATTGAAAAAAACTTGGAGCATTAACAGGATTCGAAATTTGGTTGGTTGGATAAAATCTCAATAATTGAGATAGTTGAGTATGGTTTAACAAATTTGGATCTAGAGGCAAGGCATTTGGGTTTCTATTGGCATTTGAATTTTGTTGGAAATATTGACTATTTCCATAATAATTAGGATCCATAATTATAAAATGAAAATTTTTGGACAAAGTTAAAATGAATAAAATGGCTAATACAACAACAACAACAAAGCCTTAGTCCCAAAATAATTTGGGTTTCTATTGGCATTTGAATTTTGTTGGAAATATTGACTATTTCCATAATAATTAGGATCCATAATTATAAAATGAAAATTTTTGGACAAAGTTAAAATGAATAAAATGGCTAATACAACAACAACAACAACAACAAAGCCTTAGTCCCAAAATAATTTGGGGTCGGCTAACATGAATCCTCATATGTTATCGTGAAAAAAAAATAAATTAAAAAAAAAAATATATATATATATATATATATATATATATATATATATATATATATATATATATATATATATATATATATATATATATATATATATATATATAAATAATAAAAAAATAAAATAAAATAAAATAAAACAAAATAAAATAAATAAAAAATAAAAAAATAAAAAAATAAAAAATAAAAAATCAACCCCCCACTTGGATTTTTGCCCTCCACTCCGGCCTCTTCAACACCATACTTTCATCCACTCCAAGTAAATTCACATCATTTTCAATTACTCTAATCCAAGTTTGTTTGGGTCTTTCCCTACCCCTCGCCATTTTATCATTTCTCCACTGTTCCGGCCTCCTAACCGGTGCATCACTCGGTCTCTTTCTCACATGTCCAAACCAATAAAATGGCTAATGTTGAACAAAATAAAATTTTTGTAGAGATTGTAGGGAGTATATAAAATTTTGACTCAATTTATAGGAAGAGAAAATTACTATTGTTTATAATATTGAAACTTTTTTTTTTTGAAAATCAAATCAAGTCCGTGACTTCACCCGTGAATTTGAAGTGGAGCATCCGTGATTTTTTGGTCCCACATTGTCAGTGTCATCAGCCGGCGTAGTGTAAAACCAAAAAAGAAAAAGCCATGGATGATCTTATCAAATGTCATGGTTGGGGGAGTTTATGTTGCCACCTCAGCTACGCCGTGGAATAATGTCATGGCTGCATGTGCTCTAAATAACTCACCACTCTCACTGGCAGTCACTCATTACCTACCATATATTGATGGGCCAAGGAGAACAAACACCAAAAACCTGAGGAGAGCATGTTGTATAATGAGGTTGAGATCAAGGCGTAAGGACTTGTAGGGATTGTTATCAGACCCTCGATTCGAGGAGCCATTGTTGTTACGTCTCAGAGGAGATTATTGATCTGGTATACGGGGGATGCCTTGTACCTTGAGGAGAGTGTGACAAAAGCGTGAGGCGGGTAGGAATTTACGTGTTCCCTTGACCCTCATGCCAGTATGATGACACCTCCTGGTTAATGAACATGGATTTGCTGATCGGAGGATCTCCTGTCGCCACATATATCACGGATGAGATGGATGGAGTATTAGGAATATGTGGTGTACAGGTTAGAAGGAGCCCGGGGATAGAAGTAATAGATTTAGGGGGAGCAGGTGGCACCGAGAGCGCCAAATTATTGTCGGGAGCGCATTTTTGTATCTGCCGTATTATCCAACACTTATGACTTATGGATGAGATGGAGTATGAGGAATATGTGGCGCAAAGGTCGGGAGGACCCCAGCAGGTTCAGGGGGAGCAGGTGGCACCGAGAGCGGCTGATTATTGGGAGCACGTTTTTGTACCCGACGTATTATCCAACACTTGTGACTAATAATGAGAGTTTCCAGCTGCGGACTAAGGCATTACCGATTGAGGCTTAGCTACCATTGAGCATCAGATTTCATTTCAGAGGTTTACACCTCAAAATGATATCAACTTTTATGTTCTTTTTGTTTCATATTTTTTTTGTTTTTATATTTATTATGTCTCTTTGTACTAATTTGCTTCTTGCAGGTTGATAGCACAAAGAGTTGTCGAAGGAAAACCGGGACTTGAGGAGCATGAGCAGGAAACCTTGCCCTAAGCTCATCTATTACTTGTGTGGAGACGTTCCTCTTGGCACTTCCCACAAGAGGCCATGAGGTAGTGATGATGCTAGAGATGGATCATCTTCCTCTCGGAGAGCCATACTAGTGGGGATAAACAAGTGGTGGTCTAAAGAAGGCCGGGGAGGTCCACACTACTAGGGAAGAGGATTATGCGATTGTCCTATAGATGTCAAGGTATGGAAAAAAATATATAATGGGGGCAAGAGTGCTCGTCAAGGACAAAGTGGTCTACCAAGGGTAGAAGAGTAATTTTGGTAATTTTTAATGGTAAGCGACGTACGACCACGACACTGAGTATCCTTGCAGTGTAAGGTTTATGAGGTTCTCACTTTGAAAAACTTCACGTTTCTCATTAGTAGTCACAAATTTCCTGCAATGTATCGTTGAGCCAAAGAAAACATGCATCAAGAACTCCGAAAGAGTATGTTGTATGACGAGGTCGAGATTAGGGTGATGGCGCCTTTATTTATTTCCCTCGTGTTGATATTAGACCCTCAAGGATGCCTTGTACCTTGGGGAGAGTTTGGCGGTATCATAAGGCGAGTAGGGTTTTCTGTGTTCCCCTTGACCCTCAGGCTAGTATGATGATGACACCCCTGACTTAGAGGACATGGATTTGCTAATTGGAAGAACTCCTGTTGCTGCATTTATAACGGATGAGATGGATTACGAGGTGCTCACTTTGAAAACTTCACATTTCTCATTAGTAGTCACACGTTTCCTGCAATGTATCGTTGAGCTAAGGAAAACATGCATCAAGAACTCCAAAAGAGTATGTTGTATGACGAGGTCGAGATTAGGGCGATCCTTGACAATGAGGACATGTAGGGCGCCTTTATTTTCTTCCCTCGCGTTGATATTAGACCCTCAAGGATACCTTGTACCTTAGGGAAAGTTTGGCAGTATCATAAGGCGAGTAGGGTTTTCTGTGTTCCCCCTGACTAGTATGATCCTGACTTAGAGAGGACATGGATTTGCTGATTGGAAGATCTCCCATTGATGCATTTATAACGGATGAGATGTCGTCATATTATCTTACATTGTGACTTCATTGATGAGAGCTTCCATTTGTGGTCATTATCGATTGAGGCTAGGCTACCCGTTGTGCACCAGATTCCATAGGGTTACACCTCAGTATGATATCAACTTATTTGTTTGTTATGTTTCGTATCTTTTAGGTCTTTATATCTAATCCACTCCTTGCACATTAATATGCGTGGGCACGAAAAGTTGGCTAAGGAAAATCGGGGCTTAAGGAGCGTGATCAGGAAACCCCACTATGACCTCAACTATTATTGTGTGGAGCCATTCCTCCTAGCACTTATCCTAAGAGGTCACAGAGTGGTTATGATGCTAGAGATAGATCGTCTTCCTCCCGAAGATCCACACTGTTGGGGATATTAGAGTGGCGGGCTCAAGAAGGCCGGGGAGGTCCATACTAATGGGAACATGAATAAGTGATGGTCTTATAGATGTCGATGTACGGAAAAATTGTATTAAAGGCCAATCGTCAAAGACAAAGGGCTGCCAAGGTTAAAATATTAGAGTGGCGGGCTCAAGAAGGCCAGGGAGGTCCATACTAATGGGAACATGAATAAGTGATGGTCTTATAGATGTCGATGTACGGAAAAATTGTATTAAAGGAGAGCTTGTTGTATGACAAGGTCGAGATCTGGACGATCCTTAACTGTGAGGACTTGCATGCCTCTTTATTTTCTTCCCTAGGATTGATATTAGATCCTCGATCCGGGGGAGATAGATGCCATGACTCAAAGGAGATTGATGTACCTTGGGGAGATAGATGCGTTGTACCTTGGGGAGAGTGTGGTGGGAGCATGAGCAGATTAGGGATTTCTTTGTTCCCCTTGACCCTCGGGCTAGTACGATGACGTCTCTTATACCTTAGAGGACATGGATTTGCTGATCGGAGGATATCCTTGTTGTATATATCACGGATGAGATGGGGATGTTGATAATGTGGCACAAATGTTAGGGGACGCCAAGAATAGGAGCAGGCCTTGCACGCCCTCTTTATTTTTTCCTTTGGTTTTATATCATACCCTCAATCCAGGGACAATTGATGCTATATCATCAGGGATGCCTTGTACCTTGGGTAGAGTGTCTGACAACATGAGGCGAGTAGGGATTTTTGTGATCCGCTTGACCTTTGGGCTAGTATGATAACGCCTCTTGGCTTAGAGGAAATGGATTCGCTGATCGGAGGATCTCACGTCCCATGGATTTGTTGATTGGAGGATCTCACGGGTGAGATGAAGTATGCGGAATGGCGCAGAGGTTAGGAGGACCTCGAAGATAGGAGCAGCAGGCTCAGGAGGAGCAGGTAGCATCGGGAGCGTGTTTTTGTAACCGTCTTATTATCCAACACTTATAACTTTATTGATGAGAGTTTCCAGTTGCGGGCGAGCCATTATGATTGAGGTTGAGCTACCCGTTGAGCACCAGATTCCGAGAGGGTTACACCTTGGTTTAATATCAACTTTTATGTTCTTTTTGTTTCATATTTTTCTGTCTTCATATCTATTATGTCTCTTTGTACTAATTCACTCCTTGCGGGTTGATATCCGTGGGCACGAAGTGTTTGGGAAGGAAAGCGGCGCTTGAGGAGTATGATCAAGAAACCCTCTACGGACCTCAAATTTTATTTGTGTGGAGCCATTCCTCCAGGTACTTCCACAAGAGGCCACGTACGGGGTGGTGATGATGCTAGAGGAATAAGTGATTCCAAAGGTTTCCTATGTTAGGAGAGTATGTGCTGATTTTTAAAGGTAAGCGTCGTATGACACAGGCGTATCGTGCTACTGCGAGTTTCCTTGTAGTGTTAGGTTTATGAGATCTGGCTCTGAACAAGTCCACCTCTTTCGTTGGTTGCCTCTCATTTCGTGCCATGTATCATTGGACCAAGGAGAATTGGCACCAAGAACTAGGCTAGAGCTTGTTGTATGACGAGGTCGAGATTAGAGAGATCCTTGGCTGTGAGGACGTGTTGAGCGCCTTTATTTTCTTCCCTTGGATTGATAGCGAGACCCTCGTCAGTATTGATGCTACGACTTAGAAGAGATAGATAATTGGGTATAATGGGGATGTGTTGTACCTTGGGGAAAGTGTGGTGGCGGCGTGAGGCGGGTAATGATGTATGTGTTCCCCTTGACCCCCATGCTAGTTTGATGACGGCCCCGCTTACAGTGACATGGATTTACGATTGGAGGATCTCCCATTGAGGCGTATATATCACGGTTGAGATGGAGTATGAGGAATAAGTGGTACAGAGGTTAGGAGGACCTTGAGGATAAGAGTATAGGCTCAGGGGGAGCATGTGAGCGTCTGATTGTCAGGAGCACATTTTTGTTCCTGATGTATTATCCAAAATTTATGACTTCATTGATGAGAGTTTTCGAGTGCGGAGGCGAGTGCTACGGATTGGGGCTGAGCTACCGATTGATGAGAGTATTTTCTTGAATTTTAAACGTAAAGGTGGTAGTGTCGCACGAGCTGGCTATGAACAACTCACCTCTCTCATTGGTAGTCACTTGTTACCTGTCATGCATTGTAGGGCCAAGCAGAACAGGTACCAAGAACCTGGGGAGAGCTTGTTGTATGACGTGGTCTAGATTGGGTGATCCTTGACAGTAGTGACGTGCAGAGCACCTTTATTTCTTCCCTTGGATTTGTTGTGAAATTGGTGCTCTCCGTTTGCAATCAACACAAAGAAATTAACACACCCACACGTACAAGAAAGAAACAATCACACACAAGAACACAAGAGTTGTTTACCCGGTTCATTCACCAACTCGTGAACTACGTCCGGGGGCAATTGCCAAGCCAATATGTTATTAGTCTCTCTAATATGTTGCTACAACTCACAAATCTGTTCTAGGTCGGATCTATGTTTATATAGTAACACAAAGAAGCCCTAAATCTAATTTAAGAAGAGTTCTAACCAAATAAGGAAGCAAATCGAGTCCCGAATTTCGGCCGGCTTGAGGCGCCCGCCTCAAGCCTTCCATGCGGCCGCCTCGCGTTAGCAAACCTCGGCCGCTGCCTCGGCCCTTGAGGCGCCCGCCTCGGCTCCTCCATGCGCCCGCCTCAAACCAAGCTAGCCAACGCCCAAAAATTCTTCTCGGTTTGAACTCCTTGATCACACCAAACTCTTCCGACTTAGTCTCCACTTCTTCCTTGTAGTTTTAGGATCCAATCCCAACAATCTCCCACCGGAGACTAAACTAACAAACATAGAAACACCCATGACTCCCACCACGGGTGAAGACCTTCGAACACATTTTCCCCTCCATATTGGCTTGACACTACCACACATCTCCTCAAGTACTAAGGCGAGTTGAAACCAAGCGACGTTTCAACCTCCCCATGTTAGATCGTTCTTGCCTCCCCAAATCAGCTTCTACCTTGATTTCTCCCCGCAAGTCTAACTTCGCCTTCTCCCTCCAGACCCACCTTCCTCGCAATGCTTCCCCTTGAAACTCGGACACACCTTGTTTCTTGCATCGACTGTTCTTGGTCTGAATCCGCTCTCTGTTAGGGCCCTTGGACATCCACACCGCGTTGATCAACTTTGTGTCCTCCCAAACATCACCGCTTTCTTGATGTCTCCCCTTTTTACACCAACAGGCCGGTTCTTAAGCCTCTTGCTCCCACCGGAACGACAAGCGACATTGTAGGTAGAGTACAACGTCTTCCCCTTAACCCCATGAGCCAACACCTTAGCCCCTTTTGTGACTTCCCAAGACCCACCAATGAACGAAACACCGTATCCTTCACTGTCAAGTTGTCCCACAGAAATCACTCTCCTCCTCAAATCCGGAACATGCATCACGTCGTGTAGTTGCAAAACAGCCCCATTAGGTGTCTTCATCATTACATCCCCTTTACCTTTGATCTTCAATGGTTGACCATCACCAAGATAGAGAACCCCAAAATCTCCGGTTTTGTAACGCCTCATTGATACTGCATCCCCACTAGCATGACAAGAAGCTCCAGAATCCAACACCCAATCTTCACCCGACTGCTCCTCCCCTAGGATTAATACATCACCACCATCATCCACCACGTGCGCACCACCACTTTTTCCCGGACAATCATAAGCGATGTGCCCCAATTCACCACAATTGTAGCATTCTCGACCTTTTTCCCCTTAGGTCCGCCCCTTTTTCTCTCCACCCTAAGTGCGGCCCCGTCTACGGACGATTCTCCCCTTTTCTTTCCTTCGCAACTCCTCTTGCGGGACGAGATCTCTAACCTCCGTATACACCAATGCCGTTTCGACGTACTAATCGTTGTGACGAGTAACCTCCCAACTATCGAGCAATGATTTTAGAAGAAAACAAGCTAGCACTTCATCGGAGAAAGTAATATCAACACTTTTCAATTGGTCCACCATACCTTTGAAATTGCCAGATATGACTTGCCGCTGTACGCCCCTCTGACATCTTCGCATTCGCAAACCTCTTTATCAAATGCACCTTATTGATATTCGACGGCTTCTCATACATGTCCGACGGCGTTTGTAGCAACTCCACCGTTGTGCTTGGCCTCCATGGCGTTCCGTGCAACGTCGTCGGTTAGTGGCACTCCTTACCGCTCCTAACGCCTTCCGATCCAACGTCTCCCAATCCCCTTGTGACATGTCTTCGGGCTTCGCCTTCAGGGCTTATGAAGATCCTTACAATAAAGGTAGTCTTCAATCCTTGTCTTCCAAAACGTGAAATTCACACCGAATTTCTCGATATGGTTCTTCATCTTGACCGCTTCACCAAAATCCCTAAGAACGCGATTCAAAATTAATCAACTAATGAAAGAATTTTGAATCCTCACCAAAGCTACGATACCGGTTGTTGTGAAATTGGCTCTCCGATTGCAATCAACACAAAGAAATTAACACGCCCACACGTACAAAGAAAGAAACAATCACACACAAGAACACAAGAGTTGTTTGCAGGTTCATTCACCAACTCGTGAACTACGTCAGGGGCAATTGCTAAGCTTGATATGTTATTAGTCTCTCTAATATGTTTGCTACTGACTCACAAATCTGTTCTAGGTCGGATCTATGTTTATATAGTAACACAAAGAAGCCCTAAATCTAATTTAAGAAGAGTTCTAACCAAATAAGGAAGCAAATCAAGTCCCGGAATTTCGGCGGCAGGCGCCCGCCTCAAGCCTTCCATGCGGCCGCCTCGCGTTGGCAAACCTCGGCCGCTGCCTCGGCCCGAGGCGCCCGCCTCGGCTCCTCCATCGCCCGCCTCAAGCCCGAAGCTAGCCAACGCCCAAAAAATTCTTCTCGGTTTGAACTCCTTGATCACACCAAACTCTTCCGACTTAGTCTCCACTTCTTCCTTGTAGTTTTAGGATCCAATCCCAACAGGATTGATATCAGACCCTCGATTCGGGGATCCATTGATGCTACGACTCATAGGAGATTGATGATTGGGTATACCGATGATGCCTTGTACCTTGAGGAGAGTATGGCGGAAGCTTGAGGTGTCATGTCGCGAAATGAGATGGAGTAAGAGGAATATGTGGCTCAAAGGCTAGGAGGGACCACAGGGTAGGAGCGCGCATGCTTAAAGGGAGCAGTGGGGCCGAGAAGCACTTAGGGAAGCAGCGTCATATTATCCAACATTTTACAACTTCATAGATGAGATGGAGTATGAGGAATATGTGGTGTAGAGGTTAAGAGGACCCCACGTATAACAAAGAGAGTGCCGATTTTTGGGAGAGCATTTTTGTACCGTCGTATTATCCAAAACATATGACTATGATGAGAGTTTCCGATCGCACAGGAGTCATTTCCGATTGAGGTTGAGCACTGGATTCCAAAAAGGGCAACACCTCGATATGATGTCAACTTTTTATGTTCTTTACGTTTCATAATTTTTTGTCTTCATATCCATCACGTCTCTTTGAACTAATTCACTCCTTGTAGGTTGATATCACGAATAGTTGGCGAAGGTAACCGGGGCTTGAGGAGCATGATCGGAAGCCGCGGCCACAAGGTGATCTATAACGTGTGGAGCCATTCCTCTTGGCGCTTCGCATAAAAGACCGTGGGGTAGTGATGATGCTAAAGATGGATTGTCTTCTTCCCGAAGATCCACACGCGGTGGTGAGGATAAAAGAGTGGCGGGCTCGAAGGCCTGGAAGGTTCACACTTGGGGAATAGACGTGTCAACAGTTATAACCGCCGGTTAATGGTTATAATCGGCGGTTAAAAACGTTAAAACTTAGTAACCTAACCGTTAATCGTGTACTAACGGTTACGGTTATCCGGTTAACGGTTATAGTCTTAGGTTAACACGGTTTATCCAGGTTAAGCAGTTAATTGAAGCCACTTTTTTTCGCATTAGTCCTTTTAACGGAATTTTTAACAGTTTCTGTTAACTTTTGTACTCTATATGTCCTTTTTTTTATAATAAAGAATACTATTTGAATTCGAAAAAAAATGCTAACTTTGTTAAAAAAAAACTGAAAATCTTTAAAAAACTGACTGGAATTTCAAAAAACTAACTGAAATTTTGAAAAACTAACTGGAAACGTTAAAAAACTGACTGGAATTCTGAAAAACTAACTGAAAATGTTAAAAAACTAATCGGTTAAATAACCGACGGTAATAACTTAGCGGTTAGCTAGGTTTTGAAAAAATACGTAACCTTAGCAGAACCCAGGTTAACCGGTTTTGGTTAATCCGGTTACGGTTAAACCGGTTAACGGGTTTGACCGGTTAAAAACCGCCGATTAGCCGGTTCCGGTTAGATTTTGGACACATCTACCGGGGAAGAAGAATATGTGATGGTCTTATTGATGTCAGGGTTTGGAAAAAATTGTATAAAGGGCTAAGGGAATGCTGCTAATGGTAGGAGAGTAATTTTGGGGATTTTTAAAGGTAAGCTTCGTTCGACCTGGGCAGTGTCGCGCGACACGAAGTTTCCTTGCAGTGTAGGGCTTATGAGGTGCTGGCTTTGAAAAACTTCACATTTCTCATTAATAGTCACATATTTCCTGCTATGTGTTGTTGGGCCAAGGTGAAGAAGAACCAAGAACTCTGGAAGAGCTTGTTGTATGGCGAGGTCGGGATTAAGGCGATCCTTGACAATGGTCCGTGCAGGGCGCCTTTATTTTCTTCCTTGTATTGATCTGAGACCCTCGATCCGCGGAGCCATTGATGAAATAACTAGAAGAGATTGATGATTCGGTATATCGAGTATGCCTTGTACCTTGGGGAGAGTTTGGCGGTAGCATGAGAGGGTAGGGCTTTTTGTCTGCTCCTAGACCCTCGGGCCATTATGATGACATCCGACTTAGAAGACATGGATTTGCTGATTGAAGGATCTCCCGTTGCGGTATATATCACGATGAGTATAAGGAATATATTGTGCAGAGGTTAGAAGGACCCTAACTTCGGATTGTCGGGAGCGCATTTTGTACCCACCGTATTATCCAACAATAATAACTTCATTGATGAGAGTTTTGCGGTGGCGAACTATTATCGATTGGTGAGCTACCCGTCACTACGCAACGGATTCTAGGGTTACACGCCTTGTTTTGATATCAACTTTTTTATTCTATTTGTTTCATATGTTTTTAGATACGAACATATCTATCATGTCGCTTTATACTAATTCGCTCCTTTGCAGATTGATCCACATCTAGGTTATTATGATAAAAAGGAATTGGCGGGCTCGAAGAAGGCGAGAGGTCCATAGTACGGGGAAGAGGTATAAGTGATGGTGTTAAGATGTTGGAAAAATTGTATAAAGGGCTAAGGGTAAGTAGGTTTGTTAAAGACGAAAGGGATGCGAGGGTAGGAGAGTAATTTCTTGATTTTCAAAGGTAAGCGTTGTAGGACTTGGCAGTGTCGCACGACATGAAGTTTCCTTCGGTGTTGGGCTTATGAGGTCTTTGGCTAGTCATATATTTCTACCGCCATGTATCGTTGTGCCGGGAGAACGAGCACCATAAACTCGGGGAGAGCTTGTTGTATGATGAGGTCGAGATCGGGCGATCCTTAAGAGTGAGGACTTGCACGCCCCTTTATTATCTTTCTTTGGATTGATATCAGCCCTCGATGATCCGGGGACCATCGATGCTTTATGACTTCGAGGAGGAGATTGATGATT